>JAJOOF010006288.1:0-28938 GCA_029582545.1 Solanum lignicaule
AAATGGTTTGCCCTTAGTCCCTATTTCCCGTTAATTAATGTTGAATTTACTTCCGCGACCGATGAAGTGTGATGACAAGTTTGAGAGGCTTGTTTGGGGTTCCTTCGGGTTCCTCATTTGCCATGTCACGTCTAGGCCCTAGGCTTGGGTCGTGACAATAAGGACACATCCTAACCCAATTCTTGAGGCATCACAATAAACAACAAAACCATCAGTTCCTTCTAGTATAGTCAAAATCGTAGCGGAAGTAAGTCTATCCTTCAATTCTTGGAAACTCTTTTCACACATTTAGGACCACGTGAAGTTAACTTTATCTTGGGTTAATGCCGTCAATGGAGAGGAAATCCAAGAAAACCCCTCAACAAACCTTTTATAGTAGCCAGTTAAACCTAAGAAGTTTCAAATATCAAAATGGGATAGAGGTCTAGGCTAACTCTTAACTATATCCATCTTATTAGGATCTACCTTAATACCTTTACCAGATAAAATATGACCATGAAAAGCCACATACCTTAACCAAAACTTGCATTTGCTAAAATTTGCAAACTATTTTTGTTCCTTGAGGACTTGCAACAAAATCCTCAAATGATCGGCATGCTGGTCCTCGCTTCTCGAGTAGATCAATATATCATCACTAAACACAATCAAAAACATATCAAGGTATTGCCTAAACACCCAATTCATCAAATCCATAAATGTGGCCGGGGTATTAGCCAAACCAAACGACATCACCAAAAACTCATAATTACCATATCGAGTTAAAAAAACCATTTTCATAATGTAATCTTTTTTCACCCTCAATTGGTGATAGCTCAACCGAAGGTCAATCTTAGAAAAGGAAGTTTCTCCTTAAAGTTGATCAAACAAATCATCTATACTTGGAAAAGGATATTTGTATTTTACTGTAACCTTGTTTCATTGTCGCTAGTCAATATATATACAGAGTGAACTATCTTTCTTCCTAACAAATAAAACTGGATCACCCTATGGAGAGATACTCGGTTGGATGAAACCCTTATCCAACAAGTCACTCAATTTCTCTTTTAATTCCTTAAGTTCGGTCGGGGCCATACGATAAGGAGGAAAAAAGATAAGTTGCGTATCTGGGAGAAGGTCAATACCGAAGTCTGTTTCCCGTTCGAATGGAATACCTAGTATATCATCGTGAAACACTTCTTGGAACTCATTAACAAAAACGACCAACTCAAAGGTAAGGGTTTCATAATTCGATCCCTAACGTAAATAAGATGGTATATGGAACCCTTAGAGATCATATTTCTAGCTTTAAGACAAGAAACAAACTGACTCTTCGACATCAAATTTCCCCCTTCCCACCCTAGAATGGGTTCATTTGGAAACTGAAATTTGACTACTCAAGTTATACAATAAAAAAGAGCATAACATGATGCAGCCAATCCATAACAAGGATAATGTCCAAATGAAACATATCAAGCTCTACAAGATCAACATGAGAGACTATATAAGTTAAGGAGACATGACATCTTCTATAGACTCTCTTAGCCACAATAGAATCACCAACAGGAGTAGAGACAAAAAATTTCTAACAACACACCCTGAATAATATCAAATTTCATAGACACATATGGTGTCGCAATAGAGAATGTAGCACTGGGATAAAGCAAGGCACAATCATCAAGATAAAAGAATTTCAACATATTGATAACCATATCGGGGGAACCCACTTGTTCATGACGAGCCGGAAGTACATAAAATAAATTTTTTGTTTTATTACTGATGAGTCCACAAATTGGACTCATTTAGGGCATTATTTTGATAGAAATAGTGTCCTCGAATGCTTATTTTATCTCAATATCTGATGAAAACTATTAAGTTTCAGGTATTTGAAGTTTTAGTGGAAGCATCGGCACTTAGGCGCAAAAAGGAACAAAAAGGCTGAAAAGAACGAAGAAGCTGAAGCATGAGCATAGCCATGAACCTTTGGCTATTCACCGAAGGGATTTACTTCACCCTTTGTTCCAGTACGCGAAGCCCTGAAGGAGAAGGATCAAAAAGGCGATGAAAGGAGCAGTCGGGGTTTCGTCGAATAGTTCCACGAAGTAGTACTATAGTGCCCAATGGTCCAGAACGTGAAGATGCTGAAGGAAAGCATGAAACGGCAATGCAATAGAAGAAGGGCGAGTCGTCGAGTCATTTGGCGGCATCGACTAACTTCGCCAAAAGATCTGGCAGCGCTATTTTCTGAAGTCTATAAATACTAAACTTATTATTATTTATTAAAGAGTCAAATATTTATTTTAATTTCGAAAAGAGAATAGTACTTTTTGGATATTTTTCTCTCAAGTTTGGAGAGGGTTTTTGGGAGACTTGAAGAAAGAAAGATTTCATCTTCCCCAAGTTGGAAGGGCGACTTCTCCATTCTTCTTCCTTTGCTTAAATCAAGGTTTAATTTCTTATACCCATTTGGTTTAATTATCATTTTAGGTGTATTTTGTTATTTCTTGATGTGTGGCTAAAAACCCACATTCTTGGGGTGTGATTTAGCAAATATGTGTTGATATTTTTATTGGGGCTTGCTTGCTGATAGGTTAGATGTAGTTTAATGGTAATTTCACCTAGTGGTTGTGGTTTAATTTAAAAGGTTTGTAGTTGCAAATACAAAGCCACCCATGTGTTTTCGGCTTGCCCGAGAAGGAGGTCACGAAACCAAGACTACTAGACTGATGGCCTAAAGAGTGGGTCGACATGAGGTTCAACCCGAGAGGGTGAGCCCTAGTCTCATATCCTAACACTTAGCTCGAGAGAGTGAGTGGGGTAATGCGTAGGCTGGTCTTCATGCGGTAAATGGGTATCCGAGATGAACGCATTTGAAATGGGGTAAGTTTCTCGAGAGGGAACTTATTTCCATTTAAAGCTTAGCCTAGTCACTATTATCTTATAAATTTCCTTTCAAAAGCATGTACCCAACTACTTATCTCAACTTGTATTGCGGTCACACCCCAAGAACATTTCCTCATACTTGATTTTCTTGTTAATTTTTGCTATTTTTACTAGTTGTGACAAAACCCCCAAATCGTTATTTGACACTTTTGGGTCACCCCCGTTTATTTATTATGTTTTTACTCGTTAATATCTTTAGCTATGACTAGTTAGAGCTTAATTTTATTTTTTCTATCAATTCTCAAAACCAGTCCCTTGGGACACGACCCCAACCCTTAGTTGGGTTACTATACTATCGACGATTATAGACACTAATACCGTAGGTTAGTGTCGTTGGTCACGATAAGCATCAAAATGGCACCGCTGCCGGGGAGTGGTGTTATTTGAGAATTTTTAGATTAGTAGAGTTTTTGTTCTTCTTAGTTGTAATCTACTTACCTAATTCTTAGTTTTTGTCTAGCTATTTGTGTGTTGAGACAGGATAATAAGTATACATGATGGGGATGGTGGACCAACGGAGCACATCCTAGAAGAAGTGATGAGATTCAGGGACCCCATCTTGAACTTCAAGCATCTAGAAGGAGAACCTTTGCATGAGTCGTGGCTGAGGTTTAAAACACTATTGATACAATGCCCAACTAATGAAATCCCCAATTTAGTTCTACTGGAATGCTTCTATAGGAGTCTGAATCATGGAAACAGAGGGATAATCGACCGACTCATGCCAGGTGGTCGTGAGAAATATTCCTATGAGACCGCGGCCAAATTCCTTGACCTGGTGGCTAAAACCAATAAGGATACTGAGAAAGACCAGCAATTGATCATTTTGCTGGGTCAGATGGATAACTTGATCCAAAAGGTCGAGGATCTGGAGGTGATGTTCAAAGAAAAATGCAAATGCGGATCACCTATTGAGCAGGGAAGATCTATGGGGGTTGAAAGTAAACATATCAAAGATATGTTACTAACCATTCTTCAAAAGTTAAATGAGCAAGATAGAGTGCTAGAGAAGATTAAGGAAAATGTAGAAGTGGTACACTAGATAAGCAATTATCACTCTAGATCTATCGAGCTAATTGAAACTCTCTTCGGTAATGTAATGCCTCACATCCATCAGACACAAGGCAAGGGGTTGCTAAACGATGTTTTGGCTAACCCCAAAAGTGGAATTTATATGCTAACCCACGTCGTGCCATGACGTTAACTAAGGCGCTATTTGGGAGGCAACCCAAAGCCCTTAAATACGTTAATTTGGTATTTTTTTGAAATAAAGGTGTTTTGATTTTGTAGAATTGGGCATGAAAAATATGTGAAAAATTACAGGATGAAGTACGCAAGTCCAACAAGCGAACCGCCGCCTAAATCGGCAATTTCTACTAAGACCGCCGTTTGGATCTTCACATTGATTGAAGGTCCTGTAAAACTTGGCGGGATAGATGAACACTTGGTCGATCGCCGAGTAGCAAAGAAAATCAACTAATGTCGCTGAATGAATTAGATCTAGAGGGATTTTATAAAATCACGGGTCTGAACATTCAACCTTTCTCATATTCTCTCACTCTCGATTTTTGCAAAATCACACCTATTTAGTATTTTCTGAATTTTCGCACCTCGTAAGTATTTTAGATACTTTAGTACTGCTTAGATCTATAATAACCTGCCGCTCAGCATCACAGTCTTGACCTAATCTTCCCAAAAGGTTCATTCTCCAAACCCTGCATTTAATTATGATATTTATGCTCCCATTCCAGGTAATTTTATCTTAGGTCATGTGCTTTGCCTCTCTAATGAATTTAGGCCTTTCAGTGTGCTGAGACCAGCTCGTCGAAAAACTTGGCAGTTGGGCTAAGGGACTCTATCTCGCTTTTTAATTTTTTGGTACTTGTAGTTAGTATTCTTTAACTCTTAGCCAAAAAGCCCTGATCATCAAAGGCAGACGGTGACTCACAAAAGGTCGCCTTGATCGCCGTTTGTCTGCATCCCCGAACCCTTTTACACTGCAACCTTCGGCGAATAAAGTCTTGGTCTCCAAAAGCAACTTGGCCACTCACCGATCTATTCGGCAAGTCCATCTGTAATTGCATCTCTCCGAACATGGCTTACTTGTTGTAACTTCTTCTGAAATCTTTGCAGAAATAGCTAGATCTAAAGTTGCAGAAAGAAGCAAGCCACCTCAAAGTAAAACAAAAGGGATTACAATCAAAGAGGATACTGACGTGTTCAAAAGCAAAGTTACAAAACTTTCCACAAATGGTGAAAAAGGGAAGGGCAAATATAACATCGTTAAATTGTCAGATGCAAGGACCGACAGTAATGGCTTTTATAGAAATGACCCCAACCAGTCAAAAAATAAAGATGTGGGTTCTGACGAGGAAGATATGCTAATAGCGTTGAGGGCCGAGCGGTGAACTAAGTAGTTGAGAAATTCATCTAGGGCCAGAACTTACCAGCCTACCACCACCACACCTCCAATTCCAAAGAAGGCAATGGTATTAGCACCTCCAGTGCAAGGTCCTCTGCCTAAATCTATGAATAAAGTAAAGGCTGCGAGGCCAAGAATTTTTTTGGAGGAAAAGCGTTTGTCCATAGAAAGGGTTATAGACAGGCACCCAGAGATCATGGAATGTCTAAGATACCACGAGTTCCAAATCTTCACCAAAACCCATGGCTCTTATATTCCAAACTGGGTAAAAGAGTTCTACAGTGCATACAGTGCACTAACATCACAGCAAAAGCAACTAGCAGCAGCCTTCAAAGAAGTCAACTATGTGGTTGTCCGAGATAAAAGGGTAAAGTGTTATAGTAAGGAAATCAACGTAGTCTTGGGCGTGTCCACAAACATTGGGGATCACTGCTAGTACTTGCTTAGAACAAAACAGTTGGATGAGATGAAAAAGATGCTAGCCCCATTAATTGCACATGAGACTCCCAAGTGGCTAGCGGAAGGAGTTCAGATTGAAAAGAAAGAACTAAACATAGCAGCAAGGTTCTGGTTCACTTTTATCAGCAACACAATTATGCCAACCAAGAACGAGGCAATCTTTCGCCTAGTCAAGGCAGCTTGCCTGGGCTGCGTTATAGAGGAGACTCAGATGAATTTGGGAACAATCATCTCTTCAAAGATACTCATGTGTGCAAGGCAGAGCCAAACCTCACTTCTATTCCCAATCCTGATCACAAAATTATGCAAATGAGCCCAAGTACCTCGAGATACCAAGAGGGATGTGGAAGTGATGCCCACAGCCTCTACTGATATCTAGAAGATCGAAGATGAGTACCTTAAGGATCAATCAGAAAGGAAGAAAGCAGCATTGGTGGAGTTAGCCAACAAAGAATCATTGCCTGCAAAAACATCTCTACCTGCTCCGGTCCCTGGGCCTTTAGGTATATCCATCGCCACTATTACTCCCACTGATACTCAAGGTTCTTCTGCTGCTACAAAATTGCCAAGACCCACTATTGTTAGCTCTCGGCTTTTTGTCACCCGGGAATCCCTACTCCGGATGGGATAGTTGACTCTTTCTGCTGATCGTCGAGCTGCTAGCCTATAGGCCTCTGTTCCAGGAATGATCCAGATTGCCATTACTAATGCTATGACACCGATGAGCACTACCATTCCCACCTTGGTAGCCAGAATAGCGGTGTGTGAGCACAACCAAGGGGCCACAGAGGAGGTGACGGCTTTAAAAGCTGCTATTGTTGAACAACATTAAAGATGTAGACAAACTAAAAGCCACCGATGTACCCATGGTCTGGGGAACAATGGAGATTCCAGACATGCCTAATTTGCCTCAGAAGATCAATGAACTTGGAGGTAGAGCAAAACAGATAGTTGACCATGATCAGATGCAAAATTTCTTACATCCAGGATATAGTTCTTCATTTGCCTCCTTCAAATTTATTAATCTCTTGATGGGATTGATTTCCAAATGTATGAGTAGCATTTTCCTGTAGGTTTGGCTCCATATCAACCCTTTCATTAACATCAATATCGATAGATTGTGTACAACCTCCAAAGGCATCATGTATCATTCCTCTAATATCATCACCTCCGAAAGTTGACTGACTGCAATTAGTTACTTCAGTATTGTTTGATCTATTTAGAGACTCTCCGTGACAAAAACAAGTATCACATGATGTCAAAATACCATTAACCACAAGATGATCATAAGCTATATCCCGATTTACTTGATGAAAAAGCACAAATTCTGTACAGGGACATGCAATTTTGTCTCCATCTTGTTTTTCAGAAAAAGCATGATTTATAAAATCTTTGACTCCATTCATGTATTCTTTACTAACTCTGTCACAATACATCCACTTTTTATTTTTAAAATTGTCCATAAAGTTGCAGATATTCTTTCTTTCAACAATTACTGTAAGAACTAAAGATATGTTGGTAAAAAATGGTGAAATTTATTAATATGTAATTGCATAACTCACAATATGTCATTTTAACAATTAAAATTATCAAACAGAAAATTGATACTAATTATATTCATGGAGGAAACTTGTCTATAGTAATCTTAGTTGTCCTAACTGGCTTATATGTTGAGGTTAGCAATACACTTAAGGATTATGTAGACGACTCAAATGGGGGTCCCTAACTGACCAGCTTATATTTTATGTAGCAAGAATCAGTTAAGAACCTTTTCTTTAAGTGTCAATTTGATAGTATCATTTTTATTTAATTTTCTAAAATGCCTAAGGGTTTCCCAAATGTCTATGGACAGGTTTGATAAGATTAGTTGGGGGTTACAAAATGCTAGAAGAAGTTCTAGTTAAGCGATAATCTCAATTATATTACTAATAGATTGTGTCTACCATTTATTGTTAGAAATGAACCATCAAGTTAAAGCATGTAAAGTAAAGACTATTCTAAGAAGGATTGCTCAAAATATTCATGTTCGAGAAGAAATTGCAGAACTTACATGGAGTTTTGTAAGAGCTCCTACTTTCAGATTTAAGCATTTAATAGTTTAAGTATTTCAAAATTCTGATTGTAATACACTTACGTAGATGGCTAAAGTGGGGTTTACAAACTGACCTGATTGTATGTTATGTAGCAGTAACCTGAGAAAATTGAGCACCTTTTCTGAAAGTTAAAATTTACTTCTATCATTTGGTGTCAACGTCTATGATGCCTAAGGGTATACAAAACGTCTATGGGATGGTCTGCTGAAGTTAGTTATGCTATAAAAAAATTCTATAAGAAGTTCTAGTTAAGTTGAAATCTTAATTATCATACCAACATATTGTATCTACAATTTATAGTTAGAATGAAACCATTAAGGTGCAGCTTGCATAGTTAAGACTATTCTAAGAAAGGTTGTTCAAGATATTCATATACAAGGAGAAATTATAGAAACTACATATGATTTTGTAGTTCCTACTTACAGATTTAAGCTTCTGACTGTTCAAGTATTCAAAGCTTCTGATTACAATGCACTTAAGGCTTACGTAGGCAGCTGAAATGGGGTGTACAAAGTGACGTGATGGTGTGTTATGTAAAAGTAACTTCATATTATTAAGAACTTTTTCACTAAGTGTTGATTTACTTCTATTGTTTGGTCTCAAGTTCTAAGATACCTAAGCGTGTCTTGAATATCTATGGGCTGATCTTTTGAGGTTAGTTGGGCAATACAAAATGCTATAGGTATTTGTTGTTACGCTACAATCTTCATGATATTACAAGCAGTGATACAACTGTACAAAAATAAAGCAGTGAAATAGAGACAGTTATCTATGGCCTAATCTTTAAGAGATGAAGCAATCGCTTTAAATAATACTGCACAAGAGAAAACCTAAAACAGTTTAATAGTGGCAGAATTTTGTTGCTTGTGCAGGTATCATCGAGATTGAAGGGTTGCATCTTCAACAAATGATTATAAAATGTTGGAAGATGAAAGGGAATGCAAAGTTGAAAACAGCATAGAGGGCTATACCTGCAGTTATCATGTGGGAATTATTGAAGATAAGGAACTTAAGAAGACATGACAAAGATATCACTTAGAAAGAATGATCCAGCAAGTTCAAACCACCATTCAACATGTGATCAAAGTGAAGTACCCATGGCTATATGACAATCCAAGGGATTGGAATAGTTTTGTAATCTTTCTAGAAAGCTACTGCATGGAGGATAAAATGCAACACAGATGGAGATAGTAGGGGAAATCCGGGTGAAAGTTCTTATGGGTTCTGCATTAGAGACTGCCATGGAGATTTAATGTAATCTGAAGCCCAGCCACTTGGTTTTATAACCAATATGGTGGCTGAAACAACATCAATTTTCAAAGCGATGCTTTGTTGCAGACAGAGACAGTGGAACAACATTATTTTAGACACTGATACTTTTAGTCTAACTAAGATGTTGAAGGAAATTTGGGATTGCCCCTGGAAATTAGCAGAGATGACATAGGAGATACAACAAGAAATGAAACACACAGGAGCTACTATTCAACATGTTTTTAGAGAAGCTAATGCGGTAGCAAATCTACTGGCTAATATAGCACTCATACAACAAGAAGCAGTTCAAAAAAATTATACACTGCAGATTGAAAAAACAATTGTAGCAAGTAAGCTCGCAGTAGAGAAACATAGAAAAGAATAAGAGAAGAAGAGAAGAAGAATAATGTTACTTATGTAATAAATTTCATCTCATATTTACTTTATGACTACTACTAAAAAATATTTGGAATGAACAGTGTATTTTTCAGATTACCAATTGTGTAAATCATATAGTTGTAAAAGAGTACTATCACAGACTAAGTGATGAAGTTTCATCGATTCGCCTTGGTTTCTAGTTCTTCAATAGGGAAAAAAGGAAAAGTTCTTAGTTTCTAAACTTAGAGAAATAGTCTTAAGAATCAAACATTCTTTTTCAATAAACTCCCAAAATCGAGAAGAAATCCAGTTCCAATTTAATAACATCCTCAACTGGAACATACACATCAACAGACTACAAAACTTTTTAAATAGTTTGGTGTTCTGTTTGAGATTCAAACAAACAGTCACGAGAATTGAATACATTAACAAACACCATAGCAAACAAATCAATCAATTGCCCAACAAATTAATAGTAGACAGATATCACACAACACATGTTCTAAACACAAAAAAATTATGTTTACAAAATCAGAAATCACCTCAAGTTTTTGAGTACCTAGGGAGTAGAACGTTTATCCGATGAAGACACCAAAGTGTAGGATACGATCAATTCTGTCTAAACCTACCAAAAAACAAAATACATAGCAAAATTGAGAAACCTTCAAACTTCACATGAAATCAATTCTTATTCTGTCAAAACCTACAGAAAAACGAAATACAAAATAGAATTGAGAAACCTACAAACTTTACATGAATCCCGAAATCAATTCCTATTCAATTTGTTAACAAAACTTGACCCAAATATTCTAACAACTACTATGTAATAGGATTTCGTTTCAATAAGAACGTGATATTGTACCATTAATGTTTGGATTAATTGCTTAGAATGATGTATATGAAGAATCGAAAACTGAAAATTTCTATCAAATTAAAACTTGGATTACCTGTGAAGATGGAGAATAGGGCAGAGCTCATGAAACGCTATTGTGAATAGGGCAGAGTTGCAAATCGATATACTAGGCAATCGACTAAAGCGGGAATAGGGTTTTTTTCTTTTAAATTTTTAATTTTAAAGTTTATTATTCATAATTGGAGGGAATAGTTAATTTGTACTAGAAAATTTTGGAGGGAAAAAAGTGTGAAAATTTAGTTCTATTAATGACTTTTACTAGCAAATAAATTTTTTTGTCACTAAAAATATATCTTTTAGTGGATATAGTTCATTAGCCACTAATATCTCAGCTTAAAAAATTAATTAGCGACAAATAATTAATTGCCGCTAAATAAATGCCACTATAACCCTGTTCTGTAGTAGTGAGTCTAGCTTACTCACTGATTTATAGATATTTATGAACAGTTGCAATTACCCATTTTTCTACATTAGCCTATAATCAAATTACATCCCAAGAATCCGTCTCATTATTATTAAATTCATGTTATTTGTTGTTGTTGTAGGTGATAGTTGAAATCAAAACCCCCTGTTATTTGACATTCGTGTCAACCCCCCATGATTTACATTATGTTTTCCTTCAATAATGTATATTTTTATGATTGATTTGAACATATTCGTACTTTACTCTTGAATCTTAAACATGAACAACTCCCCGTGGGATTCGACCCCAACTCATTTAGTTGGGTTATTATACTGACTAGCGATTATTGACACTTAAAATTGGATGAAGTGTCCCTAATACGTTAATCAGGTATTCCATGAGAAGTGAATAATGGGGTGAATTTCGAGCATGAGTGAAAATGTTAAAGAAAAGGAAGGAAAGTGATGTTCATACCACATTTCATGAGGATAGCAACCAATGAGCCTAAATGACCATACTCATACACTCAACTCCGTTACAAGCCTTGAAATGACCTTTTTGATCTTGAGTGAGCTGAAGCGAATGCTGATTGGTAAATAAGGGTAAACCTATGGATGAAGTCATGCATTTGTTCATCTTTGTGAGTGTGAGAGTTGTATGTGATTCCAGACTTATAACTTGTTGAATAATTGTGTGAATATGGAATCATCTTTGTTGTGAGGGCATTTGAATACCTTTGTTGAGCTTGAACTTACATTTGAATCAAGTATTGTGAACTTGAGAATCTTTTGATAATACTGAGTCACAACTTGAATCTTTGAGTGTACAATTGATCCTTGCATGAGTAAGTTAAGTCTTGTTGTGTGCATTCATGATTGAGTCTTTTTTAGTATTGTTTGAGACATCCTTCTTGAACTGTTGAACTTGAGTTTTACTTGAGGACAAGCAAAAGTTTAAGTTGGGGGTGTTGATAAGTCTGAGATTTGGACTCATTTAGGGCTTTGTTTGTATAGAATTAGTGTCATCAAATGCTTAGTTTCTGCCAATAACTGATGTAAAACCATTGATTTTCAGATATATGGATTGAGGAACAAAGCTAGGATGAAAATAGGCAACAAGGACAACGCAAACTGAAAAAGAGAAGAGGGAAAACAAGCATGATGACCGCCGATGTAACACCCCGTTATTTAGTGAGTTGAACTAGTGAGTTCTAGAGCCTTTGGTAAGAGTTTTGGAGTGTCATGTGAGGGTTAAAACTTGTAAAAATGGTTCCCGTACTTATAATAGGGGTTTTAGGGGCTAAATGTCCGGGTACGACTCCCCAAGGACCACCCAAGGAGTCCTAGCAATCCCTAAATCTGGATTGTGTTCACCATAACGTTAGTTTTAGTGCTCTTCCGTAATTGAATTTTAGGAGATTCAATGTGTAAAATATCATTGCGAGTTAATTTCATCTGACACTTCTCAGTATAATCAGACAACTTTCACTCACATCTTATCTCCCTTAGAGTGTTACTAACATTGGCCCTCACTTACAGTGGTTTGAGGTTAAAGTTCTTTTCTCTCGAACTTAAACATTAACTCCAATTTGTTAGTTTAGTTCAGCTTTTTCCTAACTGATATTTTTACTCTAGAAAAAAATACAAGATACAGGCTCAATCTAATGCATACACTCATCAGATTATACAGATAAAGAAAGCTAAAACTACAGATTGTAACCACTGAATGCCTTTCACTCATTTTATGAAATTACAGTTAAAACTACGTCATGAATCCCACAACCCAAGTCGTGGTATTTATCCCCTCATGTTTTTACATAAACAATCACCAATAAATAACCAAAACATGCTAAGAAGTACTTATGAGAAGAATAAGCAACTCAATAATCACTTTAATAATCTGAGAATTAGAATCCAAACATCAAACTCAGATTATTATCAAAAATAAAAAATCGAAGTCTAAGAAAATCTGCCTCTGTTTCCTTGACCAACGTCGGATAGAATAATTCCCAAAAAATGACATTATTAATTCAAAATAGAATGTTTCAAATGAGTCCTAATCAAACTAGGACTGAAATGTCGGGCAACTCTATGGCCACTTCTACAGCCAGTCAAGGGGTTCACGGACCGTGAATCCCTCTGTGGTCTTCATTTGGAATTTCCCAAAAGTTGGTCTTTAAAACATGATCCTTGGAATATGCATCACGGACCGTCATAGGGACCATGGCATGTGAAGGCGTCTGTGGTCTTTACTTGGGATTTCCCAAAAGTTGGGTCTTCAATGCCATCACACTGGAAACTGCACCACGGAAGCAACCATGGTCCGTCTTGATGTTTAAGTTATGCTATGAGGCTTGTATGCGACCCCTTCGGGTCAAGTACGATGTGTTACATCTAAGCAGTACCCCTGGGTCATGGCAAATGTGGTATCAGAGCATAAGATTTTTGGGATGGTTTTTAAGATGTCTCAAACCACATCTAGTAGAGTCTTGTTCATAAATTTGAAGCGCGCCACATTTTATGAATAGGAGGCTATCTAATGTTAGGAAACTTCACTTCTTCATTCTCTAAGTCGCTCCCTAGAGTTTAGGTTTATTAGATCTTTCTCCTAATATGTGCCCTATGGTTTTCAGGATATGACTACTTCAAGGTCTCATGTTGAAAGAAATGAGAAAGACAAATTGGAGAAAGCGGTTTCTCTCGAAGCTCCTATTGTCCCTATAAGGGACCTATAAGGGAATGTGTGTCTAAGGAGAAGATTAGTTACCATTTCCTATTGTTGGCTCCAGTCGGGATAAAGATTCCAGAATTCTATGGGTCAAAGCTAGAGGAAGATCCTCTAGAGTTTATAAATAAGATATCTAGGAGGTTGCACCTTGTAGAAGTACCTCGGGCAGATAAGGCGGAATGGGCCGCTTAACAATTGAAGGATATTGCTCTAATGTGGTTTAGTCAATGGAAAGGAGAGAGGTTGGTAAAAGTGAGCCCCATGGAATGGGAAAGATTTAAGAATGGGTTCATTGATAGGTTTTACCCTTTAGAAGTAAGAGAGGCTAAGATACTTGAGTTTATTAACCTTCGCCAAGGTAGGTTGAATGTTTAAGAGTATGCTCGGCTGTTCACTAAGTTGTCAAGATATGCTCCATCCATAGTGGCCAACCCTAAGATGAAGATGAGTAAGTTTGTGTTGGGGGCATCCGACTTGATAACCAAAGAATGTAGTATGGTTATGCTTAGGAGTGATATGAATATTGATTGTATTGTGTTCCATGCTCAATTGCTTGAAAAGGAGAAACTTGAAGAGTGGTCTAGAGGAACAAAGAGGTATAGATTAGGTGATGATAATTCCTCTCAAGAAAGATTTTATAGGCCAAACTTTTCCAAGGATTCTCCAAAGTGTGGCCAAAAGAGGGTGTGTAACCCTAATCCTAAAAGAGGAAGCAATAGTGAATTTGTGTTACTTAAGCCTACTTGCAAAATATGTGGAAGGAAGCACTATGGTAAGTCTCTAGCCGGCACAAATGATTGTTATGGTTGTGGTGGGAGTGACAAAAAAATGCGAGATTGCCCGGTACTTAGGTCTAGAGGAAGAGAGAGGAAGAAAATTAGGTCCAATGCTCTTCAAGCTAGAGATGAACAAGAATATCCTTCTAGTGTTGCTCCCGGTATGTGTTTCATGCTTACTTCTATTCCGTTAGTACTTCTCTTTTATGACTTGATAAATTGGACATAATGAGCTTTTACGTTGTCCTTAGTATACTCGGATGTATATGTGTCCTATGATTCCCTTGTCCCTTAAAGTTACTGTTGTTAACCTTGGTAGGATTTGGATGTATGATTATTAGACCTCTATTGTTTTTAGAGCCCGGTAAGGTTATAATAAGCCTTGGTAATGTTTGAATTTGTTTGAAAGGAGTATTGAGGTTTTAGTAAAAAGAGGGCTTACTCCCAAGAGGGAGATCATGTGCTCAAATAGAAAGATTGAGTGAGAGTCCCGATATCCTCATCCTTTTATTCTATTCATACTCTAGCTAGAGACCATTAGTTCCTTTTTGGGCTTGTTTTATGTTTAGGAGTCATGAGTGTATTAAAATTTTTCCATGATCTCCTTATGTTATGCACGTTTTTGAAAGATTCTTAATTTGTATGAAATGGATTTTTCATGATTTACATGTTCCTCATGTTGTTGTGCATTTAGTATGGTGATGGCATATTTAACTTCATGAGATGATGTGATGAACATGCCTTATTAAGTTTTTGATGAAATGGCACATTTGCTCCATAATGATGTGTTGGGCTTGCTTATAGTTGGAAAAAAGTAACTCTTCCTACTGTGTTTGTGTAGGCTCACTCCCAAGTGGGAGATGGTGTGCCTAGCTAACATTGTGTTATGTGCTTATATGTTGCCATGACTTCTTTATATAATGCATGTTCATGAAAACTTGTGCTTTGAAAGAAAATGAGTTTATGTGAATTGTTTCCCTCATGTTGTGGTGCTTTGAGTAAGAGTTGCCTATTGTACTCCATGCATGAGAAGAATATATGGACATGTTTTAGTTAGGAGTTGAGGAATTCCTCCTTGAATGGAATGCTTTTTGAAAGTAAAATGCATATGAACTCCATGAGAGTATGTTGAGCCTATTATGACTAGGAGATGGTAGTTCCTCCTTGAACATGTAAGTTATGAGAATCTAATGAATAAATGGGCTATTAGATATAGTTCATACTTCCTTATAGTGCATGGATCATGTTGAATTGGAGTTGATGTTCCCTCATTTTAATAAGTGCACATTTTGAATAGTGTATCTTGAGTTGTGCATTTTTTATGGTTCATGCATGATGGGCTCCTAGTCTTGAGTCTTTAATTCCATAAAGTGTTTCAAGTGTCATTCGAGGACGAATGTTCCTAAGGAAGGGATAATATAACACCCCATAATTTAGTGAGTTCTATACACTTTGGCAAGAGTGTTGGAGTGTCGTATGAGGGTCAAAACTTGTAAAAATGGTTCCCGTACTTAGAATAGGGGTTTTAGGGGTTAAAAGTCCGGGTACGACTCCCCAAGGACCACCCAAGGAGTCCTAGCAGTCCCTAAATCTGGAAAAGTTTGGTGAACCACGGATAGCGAACCACGTCCAGTAGACCAGACCACACCCCGTAGGTCATGGGCGTAGGTCAAGGCCTGTTGAAGCCTACAACTTCAAGCCCAAGTCCCTAACCACGAGACCAAACGACGGGCAGTAAACCCATCCAAGGTCTATGGATGGGTGGGCGTAGGTACTGCTAGATTTTGACATTTTTAGTCCTAGTTAGGTGTTTCGGAATTAATTAGGTAATTAATTAAGGGTTAAGGGAGGTCAGTTAGTTAGTTAAATAATCACCTATATAATCTAATAAGACGCTTAAATATGTCATTAAATCATTATAACCCAAGACCCCCAAATCAAAACCCAACTACTCTTGTCTCCAAGAATCTTCTCTCTAGAACCTCCATTGAAGAACAAAGAAAGAGATCAAGGAAAGTTTGAAGGAAGGAGCTTTTCAATACAAATTTGGAAGGATTCTACACCTAAGGTATGGAAGTTCTTCATCCTTGGGCAACTATCACCAAAGGAGGCCTTTCAAAAGCTTTTTAACTCAATTCTAGAAAACTGAATTAGCTAGGGTTTCAACTAAACCCCATGGATTCCTTTCAAAGTTGTTCTTAAAGATTGAATCACGTTTGTTATTGATGATACTACTTATTTTAGATGAGTTTAACTAGAATTCCAAAATAATCCATGAGTTTTGCCCAATCCTAGTTGTGGCTCTCCTCTACATTATGAATGTTGTTGAAACTTGATTCAATTGATTGAATGTGGGTTGATTATGATGTAATTACTTGATATTAGTGTAAATATACATGTATTCTTGATTAACCTAAGATTCTAGGGTGAAATTGATGTAGCCTAGGGTTATGTCATGAAAGAGGCAAATTGAGGGTTTCGATATGACCTTCAAAAATTGATGAATTGCTTTAGATTAGATCACCTAATCATGAATTTCTTATGAGTGAATCTTGTAGACATGAATGAACTTGATTAGATCTTACATGATGAATCATGGTTGAAGTAGTATTGAGATTTAGTTTATTGGATGCCATATGACTATAATTGAATAAGAATGAAGCATGTGGTTAGTTTACCTTGAGAGTTAGGTTTACATGATGACCATGTGAGGTATTGCTTCAGAGTAATGCTCATAATATGAATATGACTCCTAGGACTTTAAAGGTAAAGGCTAAAAGGAATGAACTATGAATATTGAGGATTTAGGAAGGAAGCCATTGTGCATGTTGAATTGTATATGGTACTATTGTGGAAGTACTTTACCCACATAACCTACAATGTGAGTATATGATCTTATACATGCAAATGAATGAACTATTTGAGTTATAATTATATGCATGTCTATTATGATAAATGTTAGATGTGTTGATTTACATGGTCTATGATCCTTGAATGCAATATATGCGAATAATGCATGATTGTGATAATAAGTACATACTTATGAAGACTTTGAGAGGGAAGTGTCTATGATGATAGTGTTGTTGTTGTGTCAATGCAAGGACAATTATACACACACACTCTATGCATAAACATGATTATGATGTATCAATGGTGTTAATTGAAAGTATAGTTCTCATATGCACCTTTACATATTATTATGCATGAAATGTACATGACCATGATGATCCTATTGTGTTGATTGAAAGTCCATTCTCATGAGAACACATGATCTCAGTGTGAAAGTTATTCTCACATACTAATGTTGATTCTAAGGTTGAAAGTAAATTCTCACTTTATTGAATCTATGAGCTATTATATGGGTTGTATTGAATGAAGGGTAAAGTATTCCTTCAAACATGTAAATCCAATTCAAGACTAATTATGTATAGTTTGCGTAATAATGCTTAGCACCGAGTGGATATGGAAAATGAGGTAAAGGCCATTCCGCCAATGCAAGAGGTTGGGTCATCTAAAGTAAACTCATGAGATGGAAGCCCCTACACCAATGCAATAGGGCCGGTTTCTAGAAGAAATATCCCTATCCCATAACTATGTACCCACATAGGACTTAGCTAGTGGATCCACTTAAAAGCTAAAAAATTTAGTTCTACCTTAGACAAATAGGACACCTTCTTTCGGTGTGGGGTTACACGACACCGAATTCCATGTAGCTCACATGGTCTATGTCAATTATGGATACTTTTCCCTATATAATAAAGATAATGAATGAGACATGAACTATACTATGACTTCTTGGCGAGTTTTATTTAGTAGGAGTGGGGGTATGGGACTTCACTTCCACATTGCACAAGTAGACTTAGTAGGATGTCATGGGATGGTTCCTTTATATTATGATGAGATTTGAATGTATGCATGTATGTTGAATAGATAGTTGTTATGAATGGCTTTCCTTATAATTCAAGTAATGAACATGACTATTCCCTTATTTATGGCTATTGCTTATGATGAGGTCTAATGATGAAATGCATGACTAAAGTAGCTTCAAATGAGTACTTAGTATGGTTGGTATTATGGGATGCCAACCATACATTGCACAAGTGTTTATTAGGGGTTGCTTATGTGATGATTACTTTATGAAGAGATGATCTTGGTATTTGAATTTGTATCATGTTATGAGTGGAGGCTATGTAATGTAAAGATTGGGATATGTATTGTGTTAATGTTTGATACTATGCTTGTTATTATAATGATATCTCTCATGTTATGATGAAACGTATGTGTGTTGCCTTATGGGTTGCATTCTCCAACTATTTCAAAGATGATATTCAAAAATGGCATATAGTATGATTTCAAATGAAATGTCCCCTTTTATGCATGTTTTAAGGTTTTTGTGCATGACGAAGTTAGTACTTTTTGTGCTAACCTTATCTTTCTGCATTTTCTATAAGTGTAGGCTTTGGAGATTGGATTCAATCCTCGTGGCTAGGTTTGTAGGAGATCAAGAAGAAGAAGATTGGTGAGTCCTCATTGTATTCGAGGGCTCAACCATATGTCCCCTATGTCTTTACTCTCATATTTTTGACTTATGTAAGGGCTATGTCCCTAAGATTGTATTTCAAGAATTTTATTCCATGTATAATAGATGGTTTAAGACATAGTGTCATAGATTCTCTTTCATTTTATAAGAGACTTCGATTGTAAAGAAAAGTTTTAAATTCTGCACTATTTTCCTATGCTCTTATGTTCAAGTTATGCTATGAGGATTGTATGCGACTCCTTCGAGGTCAAGTACGTCGTATTACATCTAGGGGGTACTCCTGGGTCGTGACAGTCAAGATCACTCCGCGAATCATCAAGTTGTCCCTCTCTAGCCTAAATTTATAGAACACTGAGCCTGGAATAGGAGTAACTTCGGCGAATAACATTTCCATTCGGTGTGACGCCGAACGCATTGGCGAAGGATGACCATAGCGCCTGAAATTACTGATTGAGATCAAGATAAATGCTGATGGGTGAGTTAAAAGACAAAAGGGTGCATCACTCGATGAAACGGCGATTCCAATCTGAATTGCCTAAAATTACAGTGGTTGGGCGAAGAAGATGTGAAGAAAGAAGGCGAGATGAAAGGACGATCGGCGAGTTGTCAAACGGTAGGTGAAACCTGACTTTCCTTGCCGATTGGTCCCAAAAAGTCACACCTTAAACTTGTATAAATTGATTTTTGGAAGAGAGAGAAAGCGTTCAGAAATTGTGAGGAACAAAAGATAGAGAGCAAAAAACACTTCTATTGTTGATTTCAAGTGATTTTAACAAGGTTTTTCATTTGGGTTTTGTAATAGAGAAGATATTATTCAATTTTGACTTTCGAATTTCATTTACCCAGCAATGAAAAATGTGGCAGGTATTGAATTTCATCTTTTTACTATGATTGGCTAAAACCCTAACCTTGGGGGTTTGACAATGTGACCAATTGTTGTGTTTGACTAAATTGTTGTTATCAATTAGTGAGTTTTTTGTGTTAATTTGAAGTGGGTCTGAGTTATTACTGTAGTTTAACTTCATTATTGCATGTTTAGTGTGATATAATTCAGAGTTTTGTGCTTGTTCGAGAGAGAAGTATAGAGCCAACGTAGTAATTTGGCATCCATAGTAGTGGGTCATGACGGTTTCATCTTCAGAGAGTGAAATTTGAGATTCAGCCTTTGTATCTAGCTCGAAAGAGTAGATTTGATGAGAATGTGGGCTGGTCTTCTTATGGATAGTGTTGAGGTTCGAGAGAACTTAGCAGTAATAAGGTAATTGTTCGAGAGAAAATTGCCTTACTTATAGTCCATTCTACCCATGACGAATTAACATTGTTGGTAATGATATACACCCATTGAGTTGAATTTTGGTTAGTCAATCCCCCAAGTGTTATCTCTTTATTTGATTGTTTCTTGTTGATTGTTTATGTTGGTTGGTAATGACATCCTGGAGTTTGACTTCTAGATTCTTACGTGTTGTATTTGTTCAGCTGCAAAGGTCACCTTTGTGGGATTGACCCCAACTCATTTAGTGGGTTTATACTAATTTACAATCGTTGACACTTAGAACTGGGTGAAGTGTCTTTGAAACTTAATCAATAACAAATCATACAATTCAAGTCAACACTCATGCTTTCAAGTATTTCATCGTTCAATCATCAAGGGTAACAATACAACAATCCATATTACACATTCATCACATACCCTTTTTCATTTCAACTCCAATTTATTCATTTAGATATTACAAGTGGGAAATCTAAATCCTTCACCTCATCCCCACTACTTCCAACACACAATCAACGAATGAAGCATACAAATTCAACTAGAATACAAGGTAAAGATAGCCACTTGCCTTAAATCAATCAACAATCACTCCAATAGTTGAGTCTTCCCCTTACCAATCACTTCTGAAGCCTAAAAATCTATAAACAAGCAAGTATTCACAATCAATTTTATGAAAAAACTACACTCACAACAATTCCCCTGAAAGGTGGGTCAACAACACAATACCCAATTCCAAAATAATGTTTTAATCCAAAATTTAATACTTGACAACATTACTCAAGGTTTGAGGAACTCATTAGAGAAAATCATTTCAAAGGAGCACTTAAAATTAGTTCACAAACTCACTATTACTTCAAAACTCAAGGTCAGGAAGAATCCTCAATTTAGAAACCCAAAATCTTGATTGAAACTCATAAATTCAATAAAAATAATGGGTAATTGAATATTTAGAATTAAGAAACGTTACCTAACAATTTTATCTTGAAATCACCTCTACTGAGTTCTCCAAGCTCCAAGAAATAAAAATGGGAAAGAAGCCCCAAAATTTCGGTTTAAACACTACCAGGGATCGTTGTAAAAGCGAACCCCTGCCAGCAGAGGTAGGTTTTAATGAGCTAGAACTCCATGAACGTGACATATCTTCCGCGAATGCGGAGGTCAATGCATTGACCTCCCGTGAACAGGGTCGAGACTCCACAAACGTAGGGTTCCTACCCTCTCATGACCCAAGGTATCCCCTAAGTGTAACATGGCGTATAAGACCTCTAAAGGCCTCACAAAAGACAACTTAGCATACATCATATAAGATCATAGAAGTCAAGAAATTTACAAGACATATTGAAAACAGAGAGTCTTATAAAACTGAACAGAAATTTCATCAGTCTTAAATCCATCTAGTACATAGAATTGTTCGGGACATAGCACGTAAATCATGTACAAAACTAAAAGATAAAGACAAAATGAATAAAATCTTTGTCCTCGGAATATGAGGACACCAATCTTCAAAGCTCTACTAAAGAGTCCTAGCCATAGAAGTTCGAACCTGGAGCGTCGGACCCTATATTTGGCTAAGAAATGTAGGAAAGAGTATGCACTAGATATGATAACAATGCGTAAAACATTTGAAAAAATGCTTTAAAAAGAAATTTTCATGATATGCGATGAGAAAGCTAACAACATGATATAAAGAGTTAGGTAACATAAGTCATAACAAAACATGGTCAATGCAAGTAGCATATTTAGACTTTCATGAGTTACTTCTAAAAGGAATCTTAGTTCATTATTGTGGGAGATTTACCTTTAACCGACATGTAAGACCATGTGAACTATTAATATGGAATCTAGTGTCTACCGCATACTAAAAAGAGCTATCCTACTTGCCAAGTTAAGACCATGTACTTCTAGCTATTATGGATCCACTAGCTAATGTCTATATAGACAACCTATGATGGCACATAGTTTATGGGACATGGGTAATCACCACCGTAACACCTCTGATTTGAGAAAATAGAAAAAATGGCAGTTTTCCAGAATCTGGTGTCAGAACTAACGAGAAGCCACCGATGGACTATGTTTCAGACTGCAGACCATAGGTGGGGTCCCGTGGTTTAGTACCAGACTTGGGAAAAATTTGGGACCTAAATAAGACACCTACAGTCGTAGACCACGGTCCGTTGATGGACCGACGGACCGTAAGTTTGCTCCATCGTTGGGGTCCAAAGTTTGATGGTCTCTGATCCCACCCACGGTCAACTAGTATGGTTCGTGATTGGACCTACGAACCGTAGGTGACGGTAAGAAGTTATTTAGAGGGAAATGGTTATTGGATCAACTTCAAATGGTCATATATTTTAGCACAAAATGAATTAGGTTGCCTATGACCTATCAAATTAATGATAATTAAATCATCTTTCTAAAGCCAGTAAGTTTGATAAAATCCAAGATTAGAGTAAGAAGTTATAATCGTTTTAGTGAAGCCCTATCAGGTAGAGCATGAACAACGACCCCAAACGACGACTGGTAGTCCAAACGACGGTCCGTCAGTCCCACCGTGGATGGCCTTCGTCATCTTTTAATTTAGGGTAGTTTTTGTATTTTCCCTATACGTTAGGGCACTTAAAATACATCGTTTCATACCTAAATTATGTTTTTTACTTAGTCTAAGCCTAATAACCTAGTCAGAGATACCCTAAACCCTCATTCTACCAAAAAATCATCAAAATTTGAACAACAAGAAGAGAAAGAGGCGTCAGTTTCTTGCAAGAACAAGTAGTAGTGTTCTTCAAGTTTCATCCCTAAAATCCAAAAGATTTCTCAATAGATTTCATCACCAGGTATGTGGGATTTCACTAGTGGTTCCTTTCATCCACTAGGACCCTAAAATTCACTCAGCTTCTTCATTCTACATTGCTTGTTTAGAGCTAGGGTTTGTACAATCATGGAGAATTGTTATGATTTTAGTTTATATAGTATCCATAATCTAAATAACATGTTTTCTTGGAAACGTTGCTCAATTCCTTGTATAAAACTCAAAACCCTAGTTTGTGTGAATTCTCTTAGTTCATGAATTATACTTGGTCGGTCAGTTAAACAAAAACTAATGCTCTAGACTTTGAATGTCACATTCTCAGTATAAATATGTTGCATTTCTAAGTTAGCATGTAAGTATTTTGAGTAATTCAGTATTTAGTACATTTTAGCTTCATATGTATTCAGTTGGGAGTAGACTTAGCACCAAGTGGGACTAGGGTTCAACGTACTCTCATTGTCCCATAACTACGTGCCCGTGTAGGATTATATATCCCTTCTATTAGGCATTAGTTTTTAGTGATCACACCACATTCATGCCTTTATACCCCTAGCAAGGCATATTGTGTCCTCTCGATGAGGCGTAGACATCGAACTCCACATTTAACTCACATGGTTTATGTTGGTTAATAGTAGCTCACAAAGTCAAACTTTAAGTGCATTTGATCAGGTTTTCAGCATTTATATCAGTATACAGTTCAGCATGTTAACTTCATGAATAGTACTTGGTCATTGCATTCAACTTAGCTTTTCATTTATGTTTTAGTATTAATATTTTTGCTTAGATTATGTCATTGCTCATTTATGCTTTGTTCATCTCATATATAATTGTTCAACTTAGTATCTATATCTTGCATGCTCAGTACATTCCAAGTACTAATGCATACTCTACGCTACATCGTTTCATGATGTAGGTTGAGGTACTCAGCATCCAGATCACGCTTAGATTGATTCTTGGTCTGCATTCAGCAGCTTCAGTGGTGAGTCCTCATTTTGTGAGGACAATAGACATGCTTTCATTTTAGTCATTATTTTTAGTATCAGTTTTGTTAGAGTTAGCTCGGGGCATGTCCTAATAACTCATCTTAGTTAGAGGTTTTTCACACTTAGTAGTAGATTCAACTTGAGTTGTTAAATAGTTGTTTCAGTTATCACTAAACTCTTAGTTTATTTCACCTATATTTAGACCATTTGGGGTTTTCCCCATTTTCAGATATCTGGTGTTTTAGCTTCTGCATATTGTATGTTTTACTAAGTTACTTTTAAAGTATTCTAGATATATGCTAGACTCGGGGTTAGCTTGGGCTCACTCTTGATCCTAGGTCCCGTGTTATGTCAAGGGTGTAGCCTCATGGTGTTAAAAACTTTGTATCATAGCATTAGGTTCAAGAGTCCTAGGGTGTGTGGAAGCCACACTAAGTAGAGTCTCTTTCATGAGTCTAAAGCGCGCCACACCTATGAGAGGGAGGCTACTAAGTGTTCTAAGAAAAAACTTCCCTTCTTTCTTTTCCAACTCGTGCTAGAGCGTATGAACTCTAGTTAATCTCTTTCTAACTCCTGTTTTTCGCATTTCGGAAAATGCTTCCAAAAAGTAACGCAAGGAATCACCCAGCATCTCCAACAGACCCATTGAATGAGCAAGTCATGCATACTAAGTTCAGCGTTGCTTTCTAAGTCCCTGCTCAGGCCATGACCACCTAGGTCAATTAGCAAGTTGTAAACCAGCTCCACCGTAGACTAACACTGCTGAATTAAGAATTTGTAACTTTGCTTTGATAAACCCTATGGAGTTTCATGAGTCAAAGTCATAATAAGATCCACAAGAGTTTCTTGACAACATCCAGAAGGTAATAGACATTATGGGTGTCACTACAGTCCAAAGTGCAGATTTGGCTGTCTATCAGTAAAAGGAAATGTCCTACACTTAGTACCAGTAGTGGAAGGAATCTTGTGGTACTAATGCAGATCCGATGAGTTGGAATCTTTTGAAGACTACTTTTCTGGACTAGTTCTTCCCAAGAGATGTGAAGGAGGCTAGGGCCCAAAAATTTATGAACTTGAGGCACGAGTTGATGTTAGTCCAAAAACTCTTAGAACCCTTCTAAGTCTCTACTCCAGTGTGTGACCTAGTTATATCTAGACGCGTATGTAGATATTGCCCTGTCACAGTCTCTCATAAAGTCACCTCAGATCATCTTGTAGAGTTATAAATGGTAGATTTTGATATAATTCTAGGCATGATTTTTTAAATTCATGTTATGACTCAGTTGATTGTACAACTAGAATCGTTTGGTTTCAATTTCCAAACGAGCCGGTCTTAGAGTGGAAGGGTAATAGCTCAGTGCCTATGGGTCGATTATCTCTTTCCTTAAGGCCATAAAAATGATTTACAAAAGGTATATCTATCATTATGTTTGAGTTAGAGATTCAAACTCTGAAACCCCAACCCTTGAGTCAGTATCAGTAGTAAATGAGTTTCCAGAAGATGTTCTCGGAGTTCCTCCAGAGGGAGAAATCAACTTTGGAATAGATCTCCTTCCAGATACCCAGCCCATTTCGATTCCTCTTTCCAGAAAGGCTCCTGCCAAGCTTAAGGAATTGAAAGAGCAGTTGAAAGACCTTCTAGAAAAGGGCATCATTAGACCCAATATCTCTCCATGTTCGTGAAAAAGATAGATGGTTCTCTCAGAATGTGCATTGACTATTGTTAGTTGAACAAAGTCACAATCAAGAATAAGTATCCCATCCCCAGGATTGATGAATTGTTCGACCAAAAATAAGGTGCTAGTTGCTTTTTTTAAGATAGACCTCAGATCCTTCTATCATCAACTCAAGGTCAGAGGTAGTGACATCCCAAAGACAACCTTCAGAACTCAGGATGGTCCCTATAAATTTCTCGGTATGTCTTTTCGACTAACAAATGCTCGTGCAGCTTTCATGGTCTTAATGAACATGATGTTCAAAAAATATTTTGACTTGTTCATTATCGCCTTTATCGATGATATCCTCATTTATTTTCAAAGTGAGGAGGAGCATGCAACTCATTTGAGAGTTGTTCTGCAAACTCTCAAAGATCACCAGTTATTTGCAAAGTTTAGCAAATGTGAATTTTGGTTAAAGACGATCGCTGTCCTTGGTCATGTAGTAACTAGCGAAAGGATCCGAGTGGATTCTCATAAAGTTGAAGCAGTACATCATTGGCTTAGGCCCGCCTCTCTAATAGATATCAAAAGTTTCTTAGGTTTGGCTTGTTATTACATAAGATTTGTAGATGGATTTTCATCCATAGCTTCCCCCATTGACCAAGTTGACTCAAAAGAAGGTCAAATTTAAGTGGTCAGACGAGTGTGAGAAAAGCTTCTCTAAATAGAAGACTAGGTTAACTACGAGTCCTGTCTTGACTCTACCAGATAATTATGTGATTTATTGTGATGCATGTGATTCAGGGAGGTAAGGTCATAGATTACACTTCTAGACAGCTTAAGGTTCATGAGAAGAACAACCCGACTCATGACCTCGAGCTTCCAGCCGTAGTATTTGCCCTAAAGATTTGGAGACACTACTTGTGTGGTGTTCATGTTGATATGGTCACAGATCATAAAAGCCTTTAGTATGTGTTAACCAAGAAAGAGTTGAATCTTCGTTAGAGGAGATGGCTTGAATTCCTCAAAGACTGTGACATGAATCTGATTTACCATCCTAGTAAGGCCAATATAGTGGCTGATGTTCTCAGAAAATTGTCTATGGATAATGTAACACATGTTGAGGAAGAAAAGTGAGAGTTAACCAAAGATGTTCACTAGCTTGCTCGCTTTGGATTTAGTCTGACGGACGCATCAGATGGTGGTGTGATAGTTTAGAATGGATCAGAATCTTCATTAGTAGCGGTGGTTAAAAAAAACAGAATAGTGACCCTATATTACTTTAGTTGAAAGGTGTTGTTTATTAGCAAAAAGTTAAGCTTTTCTCCCAAGGGGAAGATAGTGAGTTTCGTTACCAGGGTCACTTATGTGTTCGTAATGTGGGTTAGTTCAGGCAGTAGATTATTACAAAAGATCATAACTCCTGGTATTCCATTCATCCAGGTGCCACTAAGATGTACTGTGATCTACGAGAAGTCTTTTGGTGGAACGGCATAAAGAGGGACATAGCAGACTTTGTGGCTAAGTGTCCTAACTGTCAACAGGTTAAGGTGGAACATTAGACACTAGGAAGTATGACTCAAGAGATTAACATTCCTACATGGAAGTGGGAAGTGATAAACATGGACTTCATTACGAGGTTACCTCGTACTCGTAGACGCCATGACTGTATTTGGGTGATAGTGGACAGAGTCACTAATTTCGCTCACTTCATAGCTGTCAAGACTACAGATTCAGCGGAGGATTACGCTAAAATATACATCAATGAGATAGTCAGGTTGCATGGGGTTCCCTTGCCTATTATCTTAGATAGAGGTCCTCAGATTACCTCTCATTTCTGGAAATCGTTTTAGAGAGGTCTTGGTTCTCAGGTAAATCTCAATACAACATTTCATCCACAGATAGATGGTCAGGCATAGCGTACTATTCAGATCTTAGAGGACATGTTGAGAGCTTGCGTAATCGATTTCAAGGGTAGTTGGGATGATCACCTACCTCTTATAGAGTTCGCATATAATCATAGCTTACATTCCAATATTAAGATGGCCCCATAGGAAGCACCATATGGGTGTATATGCAAGTCCCCGATTGGTTGGTTTGAAGTTGGTGTAGCAGCCTTGATTGGCCCAAATTTGGTTGATGAGGCTATGGAGAAAGTTCAGGTCATCAGAGATAAACTAAAGACAGCTCAGACTCGTCAAAATTCCTATGTATAAGTGAGGAGAAGGAATGGGTTCAAAATTGATGATTGGGTTTTCCTAAAGGTGTCACCTATGAAAGGGGTGATGAGATTTGGCAAGAAAGGGAAGCTCAGCCCCATATATGTAGGTCCTTACAAAATCTTGAGAATGATTGGTAATGTAGCTTATGAGCTAGAGTTTCTAGCAGAACTAGCGGTGGTTCATCCAGTCTTTCACATTTCCTTGTTGTAGAAGTGTGTCGGTTATCCGGCATCGATAGTACCATTAGAGAATGTGGCTTTGAAGGATAGTGTTACTTATGAAGAGGTGCCAATTGAAATTCTTGACCGTCAGGTTCGTAGGTTGTGAAATAAGGAAGTCGCTTTAGTAAAGGTTTTGTGGAGGAGTTAGTCCACAGAGGGAGCTACCTGGAAAGCAGAAGCTGCCATGATGGCCAAGTATCCTCAACTCTTTCCTTCATATTCCATTTCAGCTTGAAATAGTTATTCCTCTCCAGTCTCTCATTTTACTCTTGAGTAATTCACTCTAAGTATCTTGTTCTGTCAGTTATTCTTGCATTTCAGCATATTTGCATGTTCTAGGAATCAGCTTAGTTAGATATCAATTTCTTGTACTTAGTGGTAGGGATTGCAGTTTTTTATCTCCATACTCAACTTATTTAGACTTCATTCGAGGAAGAATGTTCCCAAGGGCTATTGTAACACCTTTTGCTCGATAAAATAGAAAAAATGCAGCTTTCTAGGATATGGTGTCAGAACCAAAAAAAGCCACCGACAGACCGTGTGTCAAACCACGGACCAAAGTTTGATGGGCTCTGATCCCACCCACTGTCGACTAGTACGGTCCGTGGTTCGACCTACGGACCGTAGGTGATGGTCAATAGTGAAATGACCCAAAAAGTTCTTTAAAATGTGCTTCGGAAGTTACCGGAAACTTGTTTAGCTATATAAAAAAAATCCATTTCGTTTTTTGAAAATTTGACTTCATATTCTTGTTTAGGGGGTCAAATTGAGTGGGAGATGGGTCTAACCCAAATTTTAGAACAACCGTATCAAAATCCGAAATTTCCAAGTGAAGCCTTTTTCGAGGGTCTACTTTGGAGGGTCATATCTCCTAGCACACAAATTATTGGGTGG
>JAJOOF010006289.1:0-25345 GCA_029582545.1 Solanum lignicaule
ACGTCGTTGATCCAGCTGAGCACTCCAGAGTCAGTGGTGAGCCTCCTTGCATTCCGGAGGACTCAATTATTTTGTGTTCTTAGTTTTTGTTTTATTAGGATGTTGCGGGGTCTGTCCCAACATCCATCTCAGTATTTTAGAGGCTTCCTAGACAGACAGTCAGTCAGTTAGTTTTGAGTCTTTCATCTATATGTATATATGTAAATATTCTATTTTGAGATTCGAGTTGCCTTTATGGCCATATTTTATAAGTTAAATTGTTTTGTAATAGTGCATTGCATTGAGTTATTCTGCTGGGTTAGGTTTCCGCTGAGTTAAGAAAGCCAGGCCAAGGGTTCGCTTGGGGCCAGAAATGTTCTCCGGGTGCCGGTCCCGCCCAGGGTGTAGGCTCGGGGTGTGACACCACTGAAGCAGAGTACCGAGCTGTTGCTAGTGCAGTTGATGAGACCACTTGGGTGAAAAATCTTCTCAAGGAACTTCATGTCAAAATTCTCACACCACCTACCATTTTCTGTGACAACCTTGGTGTCACCTACTTATGTGAGAACAATAATCTGCACAGCCGCATGAAGCATATCACTGTTGATTTCCACTATGTTTGCCAACACGTTAACGATAAGCGCCTTACATTCAAGCACATTTCTGTTTCTGATTGGCTCACCAAACTGCTTCCAAGAACCTCATTTCATCACCATTTGTCCAAGCTAGGTGTTGTTACACTCCATGTAGCTTGAGGGGGGGGGGTGTATTAGAACATTATTTATTACTGCTTAATTCTTATAGCTACTGTTGTATAGGTAGATTATTTTACTGTATTAGTAGTAATTCTGTTTCCACTATTCTAGGAGTCTAATATTTTATTTTCCGTGATCTCTAGATAGTTTCCACCGTAGAAGGGACTTTGTTAGTTTGCTTATGTATATAGTTCAGTTTATAACTGATTAATAAACAATCATTTGATTCATCTTGCTCAAGTCATTATACATAGTTGTTTTAACAAAATATTACAAGTCCCAAAAGTGGACCAAAATACAAGCTTGTCTCAAAAAACAAAAGAGTAGCTATACAAAATATAGAAGGATACAGGCAAGTCCAGGACGCTAAGTTCTCACCCACGCCTCCGATAACCCGCTGCAACAAGGTCAAAGGATCACCGTTGGTAGCTGGTACTAGGACTTGCATCACAAACAGATGCAGAGTGTAGCATGAGTACCAAAAGATAGGTACTCAATATGAATTATAAGCCGACTGAGCAAGAAAGGTAAAGACAATATGAAAAGATAGAATCTAGACACAAAAAAAGGTGAAAGAGGAATATAAAGAAAATCACACGAGCGAACTAAAATATAAAGAACGAAGTACAACTAAACTAAACCTAACTGACCCATAAGCCAGAAGGTACACAAAATATCCTGAACAGACCCCATAATCCCGATAGATACACAAAATAGCTAAACTACTAAGAAAGAAGTACGCTGAGTCTAGATCCAAGAAGAATAAGATGGGCATCTAAACCTCATAAAAAAATGATAAGGCTGCCCCGTCAAGCCAGTAAATTCCCAGGAGCACCTGCCCAGCTAGCAAGAGTAAACCCAGGGGCTGCCCAGCCAACAGTAAACTCCTAGAGGCACCCATCTAGCTAGCAAGAGTAAACCCAGGGGCATCAACAAGATCATTGAAGAACCTCGTAACAACCATGAACAATACCAATTTGGAATGACGTCCACTCCCAAGTAATCTGAAAAACGCTCCAAGATCAAACAAACTCCAATACATAATCGTCCAATAAAGCATGAAACCTCAAATATTGCAACAAGGCCATAAAATGAGAGAAGAAGGATAAAAGGTCATCAAATCTGGGCAGACGCTTAAACTAAGACTCATTAGGTCAGACTAATGTCTTTTACACTAGTATACAAGAAGCTAAGTCATCTAAATCGACTTGGAGATGAAACAAGGCCCGAAAGGCTACACATATCACAAGTCTATGGCAAGCCCTTGTCTGAGCCTACACTAAGTCCAAAGCATTCTCAAATATACAACAACAACAACACACTAGACAAACCACAAGATAACGATTATCACATAACCCCAACTAGGTACCTGCCCCCAATTTACTCAAATCAACATGAATTTACACATTCAAGCTCAATCTAGGAGAAGGAAAGTCGTAGCCTACCTTTAGGCTGACCGTGCGCGCTCCAAATCACATCTTTGGAGCTTTTCCTTTATGAATGGCCTCAGAATGATGCCACGTTACCAAAAATAGTATCACCGTGCTAATACGGCCGTGAAGACACCAAAAACACATAAAACAAAGACGAACCAATTTTGGAGTCCAGATAGGAATCGTTAGACCCACACTGGAATTTCCAAAATTGACTTCGTCAAATACGTCACCAATAAAGAGAAAAAAAAAAGCCATGGCAGCCCACAAAACACAATTTTTACCTCAAACTGAGAGTCCACCATGCTCCCTGATCACTAAAATGTGTAGTCCCAAGCTTATTGAACACAACCAACTTTAAACCACCCAATTCGGAGCTATATCGAGGGAGAAATCGCATGAACAAGTTAAGGAATAAAGTTGATCCCATATCATTTTTTTAAGACCACACAGGTGCTGCCCATCAAAGTCGCTAAAAGATACATGTCAACAAGAGGTGGGCCTTGCTTCTGTGAGCCCCTTGTCGCTAAAGTCACAATCGCTTAAAGGCTCAAATCCATGTAATAACTCCAAAACTGAAAATGACAACACATTTAGACCAAATTTCATATTGTAGAGCTGATAGAACTGATGGAATTTCATTTCGATACTCATAGCTTTAGTTATTACAAAAACCCACTTTTGATAACTTTAACTCTCCAAAACTCAGTAACTTCCAAAAAAATCACAGGTTTTCAATCAAATTTCAAAAACAACTTCATAAATCGATCAATCATCACTCAGGGCAACTATCAAAAGGGGTAAAATGGTAATTTTCTAAAAAATTCCAAAAATAACATTCAAAGTCATTACATCTCGTTACCTCTAGCCATGGTAGCACATATCCTCAGCATATATGAGAGAGTAGAAAAAGGAATCAAGTAAGCACAATAAGAAAGAAAGAATGGAATTCTCTTAAAGTCCTATAGCCTCTTTAAGATAGATAAAAGTCATCTCGACACCAATTTGCAGGACTTTACTAGACTCTTCTTGTGCTTGTGAGACTAATGAACTTTGTGCTTTGACACCAATTTTTCATTACACGAAATTAGGAAATTGATGACAGCTCGCTCAACCACGCAAAAAGTTGAGCCAACCCAAACAACTCAATCCAAACACGAAACATAAATATATGAAAGGTAAAAATATAAGTCAATAAGCAACTCCTTTTATAAAATATTTGAAGAAATATGGAAAGTCCATACAAAACCATCTAAAACTTGGAGATACTAGTATACGCCTTTTCGAATTCGAGTACAGCTCAATAAGTCTCAATCATCCAAAGGAGGGAAATCCACATAAAGTAAGAGGATAGAAGATATCCAAGAAGTATGCGGATCAACCAAGAAGCTATATCAGAATCTTGAGAGAAATTATCTTAACACCGCTATTGATCACAGGTCAAAGGTACTTGGCTCCGAATCTACATAAAAAGGTGTAGAAATAAATAAGTGTGAGTATTAATCTATGTGTACTCAACAACATTATTGACTGAACCTTATCTAAAGTGATGGCGAGGATCGACCCTAAACTTCCCTAACCTGCTCAAACTCAAATATCAAAACATCTCTACAAGACTAGACTAGTAGCTACAATTGATCTTCATGATTGCAGCCGAGTCCTCACGATCGAAACCTACCAACCCAAACCATCATCATGAATGCGACAAGCCCCACACAAGCGTAAAGGTCAAAACTCCATCAGACCCGACCTAGCCAGGCTTTTATTCATATGTGTGTTTTACTCTGTCCATTCACTTTTACTTTTTATATTTGGAATTTACACTCCCAATCAAAAAACAATGATAATATAAAAGAAATGATTGACATGATTATTTTACCACATTACCCCTATTAATTAATGTTTAGTATTAAGTCATGGAAAATTATTTGGGAAATAAGTAATTAATGTTAAGGGTGAACATCGAAAAATAATTGTCTTTTTCTAATATGTGAAAAGTGACAAGAAAAGATGAAAATGAATTTTAGAATGGTAGACAAGTAAAAGATAACGAGAGGGTGTTAAACAAACCTTATAAATGATGCTTTGAAAATCAAAATTTGACTAATACTCTTGCTATTTCATGTGGTTATTTAATACTATGGATAGTATAAGAACACTATCTTGATGAGTGAAAATGAACGAGTAAAATGAAACATTTATTTTCAGTATAGGGAATACTCCCACCGTCCACCTCTACTTGTCCATTATATTAAAAATAGTAACAAATTTACTTATTCGATTTGGAAAATCAAGAGATATTTTATCATTTTATATTTATTTTATCATTATTATTAAATACTATATTCCCCAATATTTAAATAGCTTATTATTAATAAAAGTGATATAGTAAAATTATTCTTTTATTTATTATTTTTAATGGAGTATTAAATAAAACATCTACAATTAAAGACGTATGGAGAGAGTAGTAATTTGTACCCTATATTTCGACGATCTTTGATGAATCCTTGCTTGATCTTCTCTTTCTCCTCTTCTTCTCCTCTTCACTCTCAAACCCTCACTCTCACTCTTTAAAATAGGGAAAAACTGATCAAAAAATCAGTCTAAAACACTAATATAACCAAAAGAATTGGTTAGGGAAATGACCAGAATACCCTTACAAATTTCCGGACGGACTTCCCTGCCAACTGCCCTACTTCCAAAGGGCATAACTTACTCATACGAACTCGGAATCGAGCAAACTCAGTGGCATTGGAAAGATCATTCCACGAGCTTCGCAAAAATAACTGGAACTACACCTAACTCATCCTGAGCTAGATGTTATAACTATTCAAAGTTGGCCAAAAACTCACTTTTTCCCATACTTAACCAAATTTCCCAGATGTTTAATTCTTTCGAAAAATGACTATTTCCAATTCCAAGCCTCTTCATAGTTATTTCAAATTGCCGGATGTTACAATATCTCCTCCTTGGGAACATTCGTCCTCGAATGAGATTACTCTAACAAGGCTAAGGGTGTAACATCAACTCAAACACCTAACAAGCAATCATGCAAACAACAACAACAATAACAACATGCTCACTACAATTTAAAGAGCACTAAGAAGGAAATTAGTACCTTGGTCTGCATTTCCTCCGGATTCAAAGAGATATGGGTATCTCTTTTTCATGTCCTCTTCGGCTTCCCAAGTAGCTTCCTCAATAAATTGGTTCCTCCAAAGGACCTTAATTGAGGCTACATCCTTTGTTCTCAATTTGCGAACCTGGTGATCTAGAATTTGAACAGGAATCTCCTCATAAGATAAGCAATCTGTGATCCTGATCTTCTCAGTAGGCAAGATCAATGAAGGATCGCCTATGTACTTCTTCAACATGGAGATGTGAAAAACCGGATGAACCGCTTCTAGTTCCTGTGGTAACTCCAACTCATAAGCTACATTGCTAACCCTCTTGACTATACGATAAGGTCCAATATACTGGGGACTAAGTTTCCCCTTCTTACCAAACCTCATAACCCCCTTCATGGGTGAAACTCTCAAATATACCCAATCATCTACTTCAAACTCTAATGCCCTTCTCCTAACATTAGTGTAGGATTTCTGGCGACTCTGTGCCGTTTTCAACCTCTCTTGAATCACTTTCACCTTCTCCATAGCTTGGTGAACTAAATATGGTCCTATCAACTGTGCTTCACCAACTTCAAACCATCCAATAGGAGATCTACATCTTCTCCCTTAAAGAGCTTCGTATGGAGCCATCTGGATACTGGAGTGATAACTGTTATTGTAGGCAAACTCAATGAGAGGTAGGTGATTATCCCAATTACCTTTGAACTCGATCACACAAGCCCTCAACATATCTTCTAAAGTCTGAATAGTACGCTCTGCTTGCCCATCAGTCTGAGGATGAAAGGGAGTACTTAACTTCACCTTTGAACCCAAGCCTTTCTGAAAAGATTTCCAGAACTGTGCAGTAAACTGTGCACCTCTATCTAAAATAATGGAAACTGGGACTCCATGAAGTCTTACCACCTCTTGAATATATAACTTGGCATAATCTTCGGTTGAAATGGTAGTATTTACTGGTAGAAAATGAGCTGACTTTGTCATTCGGTCGAGAATCACCCAAATAGAATCATGCTATCGGCGAGACCTTGGCAACCTTGTGATGAAATCCATATTAATCGTCTCCCAGTTCCATTCCGGAAGTTCTATCCTCTGGGCCAAACCACCGGGCCTTTGGTGTTCAACTTTCACTTGCTGGCAATTTGGACATTTAGCAACAAACTCTGCAATGCCCTTCTTCATGCCATTCCACCAATAAACTTCTCTCAAGTCACGATACATCTTTGTGGAACCCGGATGAATGGAATATCTGGAGCTATGAGCTTCCTCCATAATCTTCTCTTGAAGTCCATCCACCATAGGTACACACAATCTACCTTGATATCTCAAGACACCATCTCTCCGTTGTTCAAAAGCTAATACTTTTTGCTTTTGAACATTTTCCTTCAACTCAAGCAAAATGGGATCTTGATCTTGTTTCTCTTTCACTTTTGACACTAGTGATGACTCGGCCCTGCTCGTCACTTTTATTCCTCCTTCTGCGGAATCTATAAGTCTGACTCCCAGGCGTGCTAGTTTGTGCACATCTCTTACTAACTCTCTCTTTGCTTCTTCAATATGGGCGGTACTACCCATAGACAACCTGCTTAAAGAATCAACAACAACATTAGCCTTACCTGGGTGGTAAAAAATACTCAGGTCATAATTCTTGAGTAATTCTAACCACCTCCTATGTCTGAGATTGAGCTCTTTCTGAGTAAGAACATATTAAAGACTCTTGTGATCAGTGAATATGTCGACATGCACACCATACAAGTAATGACTCCATATCTTCAAAGCGAACACTACAGCAGCTAACTCTAAGTCATGGGTTGGGTAGTTCTTCTCATGAACCTTCAACTGTCTGGAGGCATAAGCTATAACTTTGCCATTCTGCATTAAGACACAACCCAAACCAACTCTAGATGCATCACAATACACCACAAAACCTTGAGTACCTTCTGGTAGCGTCAAAACTAGAGCAGTAATCAACCTCTTTTTCAATTCCTGAAAGCTTTTCTCACAAGCTTCAAACCATAGAAATTTCACTGTCTTCTGAGTCAACTTGGTCAAAGGAGATGCAATAGACGAGAACCCCTCTACAAATCTTCTATAATAGCCAGCTAATCCCAAGAAACTCCTAATTTCAGTTGGAGATGTGGGTCTAGGCCAATTCTGCACAGCCTCAATTTTTCGAGTATCAACTTTAATTCCATCACCGGACACAATGTGGCCTAGGAATGCCACAGACTTAAGCCAAAACTCACACTTAGAGAACTTGTCATACAACTCCTTATCTTTCAAAGTCTGGAGAACTATTATGAGATGACTAGCATGATCTTCTTCATTCCTTGAATAGATTAGTATGTCATCAATGAAGACGATAACAAACATATCTAAATAAGGTTTGAAGACTCTATTCATCAGGTCCATAAAAGTTGCTGGTGCATTGGTCAAACCAAAGGACATGACCAAAAACTCATAATGACCGTATATGGTTCTGAAAGCTGTCTTTGGAATATCACATTCCCTTACTCTTAACTGATGATATCCTGATCTGAGGTCAATCTTCGAAAAACAAGTGGCACCCTGAAGCTGATCGAAAAGATCATCAATCCTCGGAAGAGGGTACTTATTCTTGATGGTAACCATATTCAACTGCCGGTAATCTATACACATCCTAAGGGAACCATCTTTCTTTTTCACAAACAAGATCGGAGCGTCCCAAGGTGAGACACTTGGTCGAATGAAACCCTTATCTAGGAGATCTTTCAACTGCTTTTTCAACTCTGCTTGTGCCATTCTATAAGGCGGAATAGAGATAGGACGAGTATCTGGAATGAGATCTATGCCGAACTCTATTTCTCTCTCAGGAGGAATTCCGGGTAGATCATCAGGAAAAACTTCTGGAAACTCTCTTACTATAGGAACTGACTGAAAATGAGGTATCTCAATACTAGAGTCATTAACTCGGACTAAGTGATAGATACAACCCTTTGAAACTAACTTTCTTGCCTTAAGGTACGAAATAAAACGACCCTTAGGCCCTGCTGAACTACAACTCCACTCTATAACTGGCTCATTCGGAAACTGAAACTTGACCACTCGAGTTCTACAGTCTAATGATGCATAACATGCATGAAGCCAATCCATACCTAGAATGACATCGAAATCTACCATGTCTAACTCAACCAAATCAGCCATGGTGCTCTTGTGATTTATAGAAACAAGACAATCACGATAAACTCTTTCTGCTAGAATAGACTCCCCAACGGGTGTAGAAACACAAAAGGGTTCACAAAGTCTTTCAGGAAGAACATCAAACTTATTTGCAACATAAGGAGTTACAAAAGATAAACTTGCTCCTGGGTCTAGCAAAGCATGCACATCAAAAGCGAAGACTTTGATCATACCAGTGACAACATTTGGAAAGTTCTCTTGCTCATGGCGACTGGTGATTGCATAGAGCCGATTTAATCCTCCGTCGGTACTAGAAGTAGCTCCTCTAGGTGCCGTTCTATATGGGGAAGTAACTGACGAAGATTGGACCCTATTGCCCAGATTTCCACTACCCTGCCTGTTCTTTGGGCACTCCTTCATGAAGTGTCCCTCTTGTCCACACTTAAAGCAACCTGTTTGGCCCTGACGACACTTCCCTGGGTAGGCTCTACCACACCTAGCACATGCAGGAACCCAGTTACTTTCTTGTGCCATACTATTCTGAGACTGTGCAGGTCCAGCTCTGAAGCTTGGCGAATTATGTCCAATATACTCACTTTTATTTCTGGGTGCAGGTGCACTAGCAGATGATGGAGCAGGTCCCATTTGCCTTTGTTGAAAGGACGGACGGTTTGAATTACCTTTCTGCTTCTCGGACTCTTTACCGGTCTTAGCTTTTTTATTTCTGAACTCTTCCCTGTCCCTCAGCTTCTCCTCCTGAACCTGCTGCACATAAACCATCAACCTTGATATGTCCATGTCCCCGATAAGCATTGCAGCCCTACCTTCCTTACTCAACAACCGAGACAGTTCAGCAACAAACAAACTCATTCTATTCCTCATGTCCGCAACTATTTCCAGAGCATAACGGGATAATTGTGTGAACTTCAAACTGTACTCATGAACACTCAAAGACTCCTGCTTAAGTGTAAGGAACTCACATACCTTGGCCTCTCTCAATTCTCGAGGAAAGAAACGCTCCAAGAAAGCTTTCTCAAAACAGGCCCAATTTGCAGGTGGTGCATTCTCAGCTCTGCCCCCTTTTCACTGGTCGAACCAAGTTCTAGCAACATCCTTCAATTGATACGCAGCTAGTTCAACCCGCTCAGTATCTGCCACATGCATCACATCAAAAATCTTTTTCAACTCCTCAATGAAATTCTCTGGATCCTCAGTAGTGCTCGAACCCATGAAACTTGGAGGATTCATTCCCAAGAACTCACGAATCCTTGAAGTGTCAGCTCCTTCATGTCGAGCTCCCATTTGTTGACCAATCTGATTAGTTACAGCTTGACTCGACATCCTAATATCCTCTCTGAACTCAGCATTAGAAACTTCCCCTTGTGGTTGCACTCCCGGGGCATAAGGTAACTCTTGCTCATTAACATATCGTCTAAGAAGACGCCCTTTGCCAACTCTTCGTGGAAGCATGACTATCTGAAAACACGCGCAAGCACGGATTAGGAAGAAACTCTATAGAGATAAACTCTAACACACGAGATGAGTGTGAAAGAAATAAGGAATCTTCCTAAATGTTGCAGCCTCCTAATTATAGATTTGGCGCGCTTCACACCGATAACCAGGACTCTACAAACACGGCTTCATAGACTCCCTAGGACTCTTGAACTCTGTGCTCTGATACCAAGTTTATCACGCCCCGAGCCTACACCCTGGACGTGGCCGGCACTCGAAGACCATTATTGGCCCCCAAGCGACCCCTTGTTCTGGCTTTCTTAGCTCAGCGGAAACCTAACTCAACAGAATAACTCAATGCAATGCAAGGTTATAAAACAACCTAACTAATAAAATCTAGCAAAAAAGGCAACTCGAGTCTCAAAATAGAATATTTACATATATACATAGATGAGAGACTCAAAATTAACTGACTGACTGTCTATGAAGCCTCTATAACACAAAGATGGATGTTGGGACAGACCCCGCAACATCCTAATAAAACAAAACTAAGAGAACAAAATAATCGTGTCTTCCGAAATGCAAAGAGGCTCACCACTGACTCTGAAGCGCTCAACTGATTCAACGGTGTGCTGAATGCTGATCCTGGGTACCTGCGTCTACATCTTAACAAGATGCAGGCCAACTGACATCAGTACATGAAATGTACGAGTATGCGAGCTAGAAAGCTAAATCACAACTTAAGCTTGAAAGGAGTACAAGAGAACACTTACCTTGGCTCTGTTCGACTCATGAATAACTGAACTCAATATATAAAGCAATAAGACATATGCAATATATAAAACTTGTAAAACTATTTAAAACATGACGTCCAAATCATATTTATAATATTATGACAATACCATGCTTCCTCTCAAAGTCTACTTGTGCAATGCATGAATGAAGTCCCATACCCCCATCCACACTAAACAAAACCCCTTGAGGAATCATGCAATTTCTACTGTGGGAGTTTCTCTAACCGACAACCACCACTATGAAACTATGTGGTGATACAACGTTTTACCTCACGTTGCCCAAGGACCATCCTATACGTTGACATGATATAGGAAGCTAACTTTACCAAGTGGATCCACTAGCTTAACTTACGGGATCATCTAAAAAGTATGACCCGTTAAACCCCATGTTGGCCGCATGGTTCTTATGGAGAGTTGAGTTAATATGAACTCGTGTCCCTAACTCGGTGCTCAAGACTACTCCCAAAAATATACTTTAGCTCTTAAGCGTTTTAAACACATCTTTCTTTAATTGAGATAATTACTCAAAACTTAGCCCAAAGGCTCTCTTGGAAAACATGGTTCCCCTCTTACTCAAATGTAAAAACATTTATAAACTTCTTTGGGAATACTTAGTTCCCTAATAGCTTTTGAGAAATGAACTCAACTTTATACTCTTGGCTTATCTTGAAAGTCTTTACTCTTTACTCTTTACTTGACTTGAAACTTGAGCCTTAAAATGAAGTTAAAACATTCAATAAAGACTCTTGAACAACTTTAAAGACTTGCTTGGACTTACTTCTTAACTTCTAAGATTGACTCTAACTTCACTTGACTTTGATCCAAAACTCACCTTGAATTGAATTATGGATTCAAGGTATATGATCACATGTTTATAGATGAGTTCTTGATGTTTAGACGTACCTTGGAGTGTTGGAAACAACTATAAAACATAGGCACAATACTAAGGAACATGCATGAACAAGTGGGGAATGAATGGGAAAGGTTGGCATCCTTGGCGCTCTGAGAGGCGCGGGGCTCCAGCCCTACAACTTCAGAAGGGGCCTGCTGGCGCTCTGCTAGGCCCGCCGCCCCAAGGGCTGGGCTTCAGAGCCCCTTTTGGGGCGCGCTGGCTGGCGCGACGCCCCAGCCCTTTTCCCCGAAAACTCGACTTTTCTCCTTCCTTTTTCCAACTCTAAACCTTCTAAACCTCAAAGGTTCCAGCCCCAAACACTTAGAATCATTAAAACCCTCATCATACAATAGATTCAACTCAAAGACACCACCGGAAACATACACCAAACAAACAAGAACTTCAACACAACACAACTACAACTTCAACAAACATCACCACAAGATTTCAACAACCATAACTAAATCTTTTCTCGTAATTTAAAACGAGTTTGGCGTGTGGGGGAAAGAATCACCCAACACTATGAACTCACATACCTAGTAGGGATCACCCCCGACGATATCCACGACGATCTTCGACGAATCCTTTCTTGATCTTCTCTTTCTCCTCTTCTTCTCCTCTTCACTCTCAAACCCTCACTCTCACTCTTTAAAATAGGGAAGAACTGATCAAAAAATCAGTCTAACACACTAATATAACCAAAAGAATTGGTTAGGGAAAGACCAAAATACCCTTACAAATTTCCGGACGGACTTCCCTGCCAACTGCCCAACTTCCAAAAGGCATAACTTACTCATACGAACTCGGAATCGAGCAAACTCGGTGGCGTTGGAAAGATAATTCCATGAGCTTCGCAAAACTAACTGGCACTACACCCAAATCCTCCTGAGCTAGAAGTTATAACTGTTCAAAGTTGGCCAAAAACTCACTTTTACCAAATTTTCCAGATTTTTAATTCTTTCCAAAAATGACTATTTCCAATTCTAAGCCTCTTCATAGTTATTTCAAATATCCGGATTTCACAAAGTTTCGTTAAGAATTGAGTGTCCCAAGATCAATTGGCAAGTGAAGACGTGAGACATGTTGGAAAAAGAGGTAATGTTTAATTTATTATTTCAGAACTTTGATAGATAGTAACACAAATGAGATTTCAGTTGTTCATTGTTTCATTTTTTAATTTTGATGACAAAGCTTTGCTTCTATGAATTGTGACATCCGTAATTTTGATGATTACGCTTTGCTTCTTGCAAAATTTTCTTTAGCCCAAGCAAAATATATCAAAATGATGAGGTTTTAAAAAAATTCAAGGTCTTTGAAAATAAAGGTTGTGTTTTTTTTTGCACATGCCTTTTAATTCAATTAAATTTACCCATTTAATATCGGTTGGCTTCGATAATGTTTTCTAATTGCAGTTGAATCACTTTGAAGCTTAACTTAGAGGTGCGAGCTATAGAGGTTAGCTAAATATTACTTTGTGATAACTAATATCTTACAAGTATGCTACCGTTCTTATACTCTTTTTGGATGTTATTCATTACCAATCTTTAGTGTTTCAGTGTACAAGTGATTCTTTGAAGAGAAATTATAGAAACCCTTGATGTTGATACAATTTTGTTTGGGTTGTGTCAATGTTTCTTTATCAAACCAATGAATTTTGAGTTTCACCAAAAAAAATTATATCTCAATTTTTATTTTTAACTACCCGAGCTTCTCCAACCCTCCATCCTTTCTCTACTCCACCCCACTACTGGAGACACAAGGCTACTACTCCTTCATAGTGGAGATTTCTCAAAGAAGGCTAGAACATAAAATAAAGACATAATGGTTACAATTTCTTTAGAATCCAATGTCCAAAGATTAATTGGCCGACAAGTGAAGACATGAGACATGTTGCAAAATGAGGTAATTTTTACTTTGTTGTTTCAGAATTTCAATAGTGACAAAAATGAGATGGATATTCATTGTTTCATGTTTTAATTTTCATGAACAAGCTTTGCTTCAGTGATATCTGTAAGTTTCCTTACCTAACACATGATGACATTCTTGAGTTAAATTTTACATATCTACAGTTATGGAGTTCCACAAATTCCATGACACTAGTTAAAAATTTTCAATAATAGGATCTTATGGTGGCTTGTGGGTGCTATTGCTTAGAGATTTTCCTTTCTTACAAAGTTTTATTCTGCATCAATATATGAAGTATATCAAAATGAGGTTTTAAAAAGAAAATGAGTTGAAGCTCTAGTTGTACTTTTTCATACTAAGTTTCTTTTAGGTGTGCTAAAATGTTACTCTTTTGGGATGTGTTTCTTTTACCAACAGTTAATGAAAAGAGGTAGAAGTGGTTCCTTAAAAGGTAAAAACAAGAACTTTTATCATGCCTTCTAATGAATTCTACCCGAGGAACTAGCTTCATATTCAATGTTACTTAGATTGAGGTGTCTAAAATTGCGTTATAAGATCTGCTCTTTCCTCATATATGTGTAGTTTATTATACTCAAAATATTTTGCATAAGATAAATTGAAATGGAGAAACATGGTCTGAGAGGATTCATATAACCGGACCCCAACTTGTTTGAAATTAAGATGCAATAGTTGTAGTTGTTGTAGTATTGTACTTAAACTGACCGTTTCTATCTATTCCCATATGTATCGTAGTGTAGAAGACATAAGATACATGGAATGACAATCTCAGAATGCATTGATTTAACTCTTAGTTTTTCTAGAATAGTTCTTAAGGAAGTCGAGATACATTGTTGTGATTTGTGTTCTATTAAACTTTCTAGTTTCAGAAAAATCTAATGTGTTTCTTGCTATTGAGCTAGAACTATGCTCTCGATAACTCAATGGTTAATGTGTGTGGAACTTTTCCACCTTGTTTTAAAGTAATGTTGTTTCTTTACTAATTATGAATAGATTATTGTTGGGGCTTCAAATCTATCTCTTAGAAAGAAGGACCAAACACGGTGAATTCGACCATTTTAACTACGCAATTTTGTGATGAATTAATTAATGGTGAGAGAACGAGTGATGATCCTGCAAAAGTTGTGTCTATGGGGAAGAGGAGTCGTGAAGAACGATATGTTAACATTTTGGAAAGTTAGTTTAGCCATCCAAATTGTTTTTCGCCTTTCTATTTTACAGTTAATTAGAATCTCTCACAAGACTCCACTTACGGCAGTTAGTGTCTCTCACTATGAACTTTTTTAGTAGGATTGTAAATAATTCTTGTTCTTTCTTATTTCCTCATTATTTGTCCTCAATAAATTGAAATTCTTTGTTTCATGAGATATCCTAATCTTTTGTCCGTTATTTACAAGAAAGCATCTCATGTATATTTTTTCATTTTTTAATATTCTATTGCTAACACGATATTCTGACACTTTCACAATATCTATATTAGTTAAGATTAAGTTTCTAGGAATCTTTTATGAAATAAGATATTTATATGCCGGTAAAAAATTTACCCTAATTTGCACGGTATTGACGTGTAAGTGTTGTTTATATTGATCTTTATTTATATATATATATATATATATATACCTTTATCATAACTTGCACGTTATGCCCAATTGTATAAACCTTTTATACTAGTATGGTCAATATACTTATAGCTTCAATAGTCAATTAAAAATTTGCTTAACTTGGTATTGGATTACGTAGTATATTGCGTGCCTAGCATCATGGTTCGGGGTGTGGAGGAGCTATTATAGTCCAAGATCCTATTAGAGTTTCCTCTGATTTTCTTACCTTATTTGAAGTTTATTTTTCTCTTCAAGGGAAATCAAAGTATTACCATAAATGCTTTAATTTTTCCTGAAAGGAAAATATAATTTCATTATATATTTGGGTTATTCCTTCCTTGAAGGAAAACTTTGGAACTCTATAAATTGAAGACTACTCTTCTCACCTTAAATATGATACCATCCACAATGTAGTCGTTTAAAGATTTTTGTTAATGGGGAGATTTTCTCCCAACATACAGATTGTGATCTTCTTATTAATCTTTTATACACAATACATATGTTGAATTTGTAGCTTTCTTTCCTTTATGGTGCTAAGCTTAGATTTTTGTCACATTGTCCCCTTCATGGTCTCTCAACGAGAATGAAAAGTTTTGTTGTGTCTGGGCTGTGACTGAATTTAGCCACATGGATGTCTAACCATGAGATGTGAATTTATTTTGTTGATATAATATTTGTTTAGCTTGAGCGAAATTTAGCATATTCTTAGGGACCTTCTTTGTTAGTAAGTTTGTTCCTTCTTATAGAAAAAAAGTAGAGTACTTAAAAAAATTCCATTTGTATGTTTCGATTTACTTTGGTGGGTACCTATCAAAAGTATCTTTCTTCTTGTTGGAAAAATTAGTGTAATCTCAAAAGGTGGTTAATGTGCATCATTGGTTTGGGAAAACATTACTTTTGGGATATTATTTTTATATCTATTTATTAAAATATTTTATTACATTTAATGTAGTCAAACTAGCCGTTAGCTAGCCGTTGTAGAAACACCTATATATACACCACTTTGGTTAACACAAAATAGTCAAATTTATCTATCTACTTTCTTCTTTCTCCAATTTGGGTTTATTATTTCTGCTTCCAGTTAATCACTTAAAAAGTTTGTTGCATCTTGGGGGATATGCCTAATTATATCTTTAAGGATAGTTTCTTAACATGCCTCAAGGTAATTTCTATTCTCCATAAAGTACTATTTTTCTATCACTTGTAGCTACCATTTCTAATGGTGTATTATTCTGTCAAATTGTTGATCCTTAAAATTCACCTCTGTCATAAAACTCCTCTTTTGGCCAAGGCCTTCTTGAATCCCCCAAGTCTAAAAGGAGATATTGCATATCTAAATCGGACTATCAATGAAGAGCGGATGCTTGACAAGATTCTAACTAGAGGTACTTCGAAACCTGCTTATTCCTCTTATTTGTAACTCATCACTACACTTGTGGCTTAATTAATTTCATGTCAATTAACTCTTACATTCTGATATTTTCTTGTTTTCCCTTAATGTCCATGTTCAACTTGACATCTAGCAATGTTTTATATGCTCGTTCTATTTTGGTCCGAGACTTGTTGGTTTTAATCATCTTTCATTATTTCTGATTTGCTAATCTGAATACAGGAGATAACAACACTTACCTATTCTTCTTATCTGTAGCTCATTGTTACTACATTTGTTACAAAACTTAGAAATCTAGCTGCTGAAAATATAAATGCTATTCTGTTTGAAAATGATCATATGCCTCAAAATATATGAACATTTTCATACTTAATAGCATGTACATCTTTAGCCAGTTCTTCATAATGATGTATAATCACTTTGTATATCAAAACTCGATATTGTTTTAATGAACTATAATGTACCTTATCAAACTTCTGAGCATAAGGTTACTTGTGTTACCATTGTTGATCATATAATGTTGCTAAGGCTTTAGACTGATTGTTTTAAATGACCTATTTATATATATTGTTTTAAGTGTGTCAAACATTTATTAATGCATATATTTACAAAGTTTATAGAGAGGTGGCAAAGAGTCCAAAAAGGGAAAATAAAAAACTTCAATTTTAGAGCAAAATAACTACAAATGTCTTTTATTAAAGAAAAAAAAAATACTATCTTAATTTACACTGTACTTAAAGTTTGTAGTGAATCTGATTGTTCAACTGATATAATACATGAAATTTGATTAACTTTGAGAAAATAATTTAAATAAATTTGGTCAAAGTCTAGGAATGACCAACATTTATTGACTTAAGTAGTGGATTTGATTGTTCAAATACATATTGGATTAACTCTTTTGGAACTATTTGAATTATTTTGACATAGTCTAAAATACACTTGTGCACTAGAATAATAATGTTGCTGAATTCATTCAATGTAAGTATTAAGAGAATAGCACACCGACAAAGAGGAGACAAATAGGCACAACTTAGATAGTATCGATTTGCTTTTTTATTTTATCTAGTCCATTATTGTTTGTTAATAGTCTAACAATGAAGGACTTAGATTATGTAATAGTGAGTTTGATTCTATTTTGAATCACATTTTGGCATTTAAATAAAAAAAATTCTTGTTTGTTCTTGAGTTCACCAATATTCTGATGGTTTGATTAGCATATTGTCATCTCTTTATTATATTAGACATGCTAACTTAGATCTTCAATTCTTTTTTGGTTTCTTTTTCCTTATCTTTTTTCCTAGTTCTAATAAATTTTGGAAGTCTAGTAACAAAATTGACAAAAGTTTGTTTTTTCTGTTCTCTATTTTATTTTATTTCAATCTTTATCTCCCAATTATATTCATCTAAATACGGTAAATTACTGCAAGTGTTCACATCTCACAGAAACAAACACAAAAGGATACACAAACGTATATTTGATTTCTCTTGGCATAGAAAATGTTTGTTCTCACTTTTTGCCTCCTTGACTTTGTGGTAAATTTGATTTTTTTCTTATGTTCATTCTTAGATTTTGATTTGTTGGACACTTGTATCAACACTTTAGTGTCCGTGTTTCATTGTTGTGTATGGATATATACTCAAAGTAATTAAATTTGAATTAAGCAAAACAAACAATGATTGGACAACATGTTTCCTCTTTTTTTATTTGTATTAATTCGTTGATGAATTTTGAATTATGAATCAAAAAAGGAGAAATCTTTTGTTCAATCATTGTTACGCTTTGCTTAAATCAAATTTAATTAGACTGAGTATATATGCATACAAAACTATGAAAACACAGAGACTAACACTGATATATATGGACAACAAATCAAAATTTAAGATCGAGCATATGAAAAAAATTAATTTTACCACAAAATCAAGAAGGAAAAAAAGTGTGAACACACATTTTCTGCCAAGAGGAATCAAATATATGTTTATGTACCCGTTTGTTTGTGTTTGTGTGAGATGTGAAGACTTGCAATAATATATTGTATTTAGACTAATACGATTGAGAGATAACTAAAAGAAATAAAAGAAAATGGAGAATAGAAAAAAACTAAGCTTTTGTCGATCTTGTTACTAGTCATCCAAAATTTATTAGAACTAGAAAGAGAAAAGAAAAAATAAACCTAAAATGAATTGCAGATCTCAGTTAACATCTTTAATAAAGTAGTCACAATATAATAATTGAACCATCAATATATAGGTGAACACAAGGGCAAAGAAGAAAAAAAATCATTGAATGCCAAAATGAGATTTGGATGGAATCAAAGTCACCATCACATAATTTAAGCCATTCATTGTAAGAGAATTAATGCAATAATGAATTGAATAAAATAAAGAAACACATCCTTATTCTCTTAGTTGCATTAGTATGTCTCCTCTTGACTGCTGAGCTATTTCCATAATACTTAAATTGAATGAAGAAGCAAAATAGTGTCACCCCTACTGGTTAAAATGCCTTGTCTTTGCCTATAACATATTCTACCAAAAATATGAATTAAAAAGAAAAAACGAATGAGTCAGTGTCTTGTATTTTATATGTATTGTCTTGGACATTGAGTTGTTCCATTGTAAACTACATTTGTTAAAATTTATTGCTTATATATATATATATATATATATATATATATATTACCTTAAAATTACGACGGTCCTTAGAAATCTTATGGCAACTATTTGATCATGTGCTAGGTAAGGCAACTTATAGACCAATTGAGGGACGGATGTCATAGAAGCAAAGTTTTCTCTTAAAAACTAAAACATGAAACAATGAACATCCATCTCATTTCTATTACTATCAAAATTTTAAAACAACAAAGTAAAAACTACTTGTTTTCCCAACATGTCTTATGTTGTGTCTAATGAAAGCTTTTGGGTTTTTGGTGGAAGATGTTCATGAAAACTGAAGAATATTTTTGGGGGGTTGGGGTTTGTTTCTGATGATTACCTCAGAAGGGATCCACAACTTGTTCGAGTTGAGAAAATGTTTGAACATGTCCAATCTAAGTTTCCTAGAGCACCAAAATTTATGCTTGTTCTGCTTCATGAGCAGAAAAATTGTGACATATACGGTTAGTATAATGTACTTGTTCTTTTGATTAGTAGCTAACTCGATGTTGAAATAAGGCAGATTTAACAAGGTTAGCTACTAATCAAGAGAACAAGTACATTATATTAACTGTTTATGCCCCAATTTTTCCACTCGGGAAGCAAAAACAAACATAAATTTTGGTTCCCCAGGAAGATTAGATTGGACTTGTTCAAACATTTTCTCAACTCTAACAAGTGGTGGATTCCTTCTGAGGTAATCATCAGAAGCAAACCCCAAACGCCCCAAAATTTTTTTAGTTTCCATGAACATCTTTCAATAGAAACCCAAATGCTTTCATCAGACACAACATACGACATGTTGGAAAAAGAGGTAGTTATTACTTTGTTGTTTCAAAATTTTGATAGTAACAAAAATGAGATGGATGTTCATTGTTTCATGTTTTAGTTTTGATGAGAAAACCAAGCTAACCTTCAACATCAAGTTGTGGTATCACAAGAGAGTTCTTCATCCAAAATAAGTGTCACTCTAGGATAAAAATCAGTGAGACAGTATCTAACTGCAAGCAGACGTGATATTGTGTTCAATGTCGGAATGTGTGCAATATTCCAAGCTTATCCGAAGGAATCTTGTTAGAGAACTGCGAAGAAGACAGAGACTCGGTTCTATTCTATCCATTAGAAGACTCATTTGATTTGGTAGGATATGTTGATGCAGACTATGCTGGGTACTCATTTTCTGGGAGCATCTCTTATCTCCTAAGTAACTAAAAAAGCAAAATTTTGTTATCCTTTCAATAGCTGAGGCAAAGTATGTAACAATAGCAGCTTGCTGTGCACAACTCTTATGGGCAGCAACTTGGAGACTTTGGAGTGGTTACTCACAGTATTCCTCTCCTGTGGGAAAATACAAGTGCTCTCAATATGACTAAGAATCAATTTGTTAAAAAGGGAAACATTAGTATGCAATTTTGCAAGACTGAAGATCAAATTGTTGATATTCTCATGAAAGCTCTGAGTAGGGACCTGTTCAAGAAAAAAAAAACAGATTAAAGTTGGGGATGCTGAAACTTGAATGAGTGGATCATGTATGAAGAAATCAACCTGTACATGACTATAAAAAGAGAGTATGTATCCTCATTTTAAAGATATGCATGTTTTAGTAAATTCAGTCTCATACCTTTTGTAGGTATACGCACAATGTGAGTATGCTGATGGAAAAGGGAGGTTAGGACAGATCTGGGCAGTTACATCCAAACTATATGGAGGGACCCAGTCCTTTCTCGAAGGTTAGCATTCTTAACACAACATTTAAATTACTTAAGAGAACCATTACAATTGCCATGTGGCAGTCATCCAGGTATCTGACCATTGTCCATAATTGAATACCAAACGACACTTCCTTTCGGGAGATCTTACACCCTTTCAGTAATTTTTATATTCTCCATTTCCTTCAATCTCTCCCAAAATTCAAATTTGGTTCCAAAATCAGATCGACTCCTCTCTGTTTGTTAATCAGATAGACAAACTCTCTTCATAACCCCCTACTTCGACCATGCCTCCTATCGAACAAGAAGTTGCACCTGCTACTGAAGTTCCTTCAACCACTAGAAGAAGAATCTTTAACCCCCAACCACTGAGGGTCTAGTCTCACCTGTGGTGAACCATCTTGAAAATGACCTCCCATGTTTGTTCTCCTATCCTAGACCTAAATGCATCTCAAAATTCTTCTCTTGAGGGATCTATTCACTCAAAGGTTCAATCTGTGAAATAAGCCTCTGACCCTATTGTGATCCAACCTGGTTATGTTCTTCCTGCCCTATCTAAACAAAACTTCGATGGAGATCAGTCAGAAGGTAAAATCTAACTAGATACCACATCAGATCGTATGAAACCAAAAAAGAAGAAGAAAAAATAGACGACCAAGATAGGCAAGCAGATCAAGGAAGATCACATTCTGATAAAGGAAGATCACATTCTGATCTCAAGCAACAAGTCAAGACACATACCAGTATATTGAAGACTAACTACAAAACTCTGTTTCAAGGCAGAATGGACGGTGCTGTAACTCAATCAAGGAAGAGTTATTCTGAATCAAGGAAACGTTACAAATCCTTAATTGAAGGATATTCCCTTGGATTTTTCTATTAGAGCTAAAATCAACGCACTAATAAGCATATAAATTAAGCCCCTTCTCAAAAGCTGAAAATGCGCAACTTCACTTGAATTTATATTGCAATCTTCTTTCATCTTTCATAAAGCTTTGTACACATTTGAGTGAACAATTGAAAAAGAAAAGAGAAGGAAAGATACTGAGTGTAGGTTATACAAGTAGAGGTCATGTCAAGATAGAAACTCTGATTTGCATATCAAACAGGTTTTCGATTCACCTCTCTGTACAACTCAAGTTCTCTTCAAGCTATAAAGGAGGCCCTTGAAACCCAAGGGGACTGGAAATAGACACCACATCGATGTTCCGAACTAGTATAAAAACATATGTCTATTTACTTTCTGCTCGTTACTTATCATTAACTTTATTATCTAATATGCAGGGAAAGTTGACTTATCTCACAGATCAGTCGACTATGAATTTTAATTCACCCTTCCCCTCTTAACTTTCAATAAGAACTCCATTTTTGGGAGAGGAAAACCAAATTTGTGTTCACTCTAACTCTCTTGGTTAGGGTTCTCCGCCCAGATTTGATCAGACCTAGGCACTGGTCTAGCTGTTGCTTCTGCTGATACTGATAAGGGTGAAAATAAGGATGATCAACCTTTACGGTGGAAATTGCAAAGAAAACAAGTTCCATTTTCAAAAGGAAAGGAAAAAGTAGCTGAGGAGCAAAGTGTGAAACCAAGTCCTTATCATACAAGGGGAACCACTCTGGGTGATACGATGAAGTCTAGAAAAACTTGAACTACGGAGAACCGGAGAAAAAGGAAACATTCTATTATTGATGAGGACTAGGTTCCTGATGTGAACCTGGTTGACAATTCTAAAGATAAGGAAGAAAGTGAGACAGTGTATGCAGATGTTGTTGTTACAGTTGAGAAGAGAAGAGGGGAGGCACCAAAGAAAAAGCCTACCAAAAACCAAGGATAAGAAAGCCTCAAGCACAAAAGAAGAATGAATCAGAAGGGAAAGGAAAAAGGTTGCCTACAAAGGGAAGGCAATAAGAAACTGTGAAGAGGAAAATGGAGGAATCCTGTCCAGATTATTTGTCTGACAAGGGACCATGCTCATCTGGAAGGAAAAGGAAGGATGAGAAGGAATTGACAAAGGAGGAAAGGATCGAGATCTTGAGAACTCCGAAAGTTCTCAATGGAAGTGTGTTTGATCTTGAAATAAATACAAAGCCAGGGATAAGAAGCCTGGTTGATGCTGTAATGATACAAAGCTAGACATATTTTTTTACAGTACATGCATGTACTTGTACTGCATGAATCGTAAGTGAGGGAATTCTTCTACAAGATGGTATTTACTGAAGATGGGAATTCCCTGCCATCATGCTGGAGCATATGCACAAGACCATGTTTGTTAAAGATGGCAAACATGGCATGTGCTATGAGTATTTGCTAACAAAGGTGTTCAAACACTTTAAAATTCCCTTTGAACATGGAGTAAGAGGCACTGTGAACGGGAATGCAGAGATTGCTTGCCTGCATGTTCAGGTGCAATTAGCAAAAACAGAGGGACCAGGTGGAGAAGAATTGGCCTCCTTGAAAGTTCAAAATGAATTCATGGAAACCAAAATGTTGAGCTCAATGAGATACTTCTCAAGAACCATGTTGAGGTAGATGCTCGCTTATCCCTACTCTTTCAAATCCCTTCTTCCAAGCCTCCTTCCTCCTAAGTTCCAATATAAGTCCCTTCATTTCTCTTTTGTTCATTGCAACTCAGTGGGTATTGTCCCCGATCTTGTTTGTAATGTTAATTGGAATGTTTTGTATGTTCCTCTTTGATTATGAATGAAAATGACCTTGTTGTTGCTGACTTGTCTCATTACTTTATCCATCTTTTACTTATGCTTAGTGTTGTCTAAGCGGCCATGAATTTTTTTGAACTACATTTCTGTTAACTTGGTTTACTGCTTTAACTCTTTTTATGACGTCAAAAGGGGGAAAATTGTTGAGGGTATGAGATCTGTTAGTAGTTTCTTGAAGATGACATGGTCATGCTGATATGGGGACCGATGAAAAAGGGAAGAAGTTGAGTAAGTTTGTCATCCTCAAAAAAAGGGAGAAAATGTTATTTTGAGCTAACTCGGAAGTTTTTATGATTTAACAAACTTTGGGATCTAATAGGTAACCAGATCCCAGGTGAGACTAAGAGTTCCGTTACTTGAAAAGGACAATTGACTAAAAGTTGCAACAGTGTCACTGTTGTGGTTGGTGCACGTCTGTTTGCAGAGCAACAGCACTCTCAGCCAATGGCATTGCTTCAAGATTTTTTTTTGTCTATCTTATATAAGTCTCTTCTCCAATGATACAACATAGATTTTGCATCCTGAAATTAACAAAAGCAAAAGCCATTCTTGAGTGAAATATTTCTCAAAGAACAACAGCGAGACCTGATAGAGTTATCTTTGTTCTTAGTTGTTATTATGCTTCATATTTCTGTGTTTGTTCTTGTAAGATCTATTCCTAAGTTATAAAAGAATTAGATCAGTTTCAATCCTCATCATTTTGTATCATAGCTATAGTTAGTTATGTCTGGCTCTTAAATTCTAGATCGACTAGAGTTAGTTGGTCTAGTGAGCCATAGAGTTATTGCTCTGAATTGAATAACATAGTTGCTACATTAAGGGGGAAGGGATTAAGAGGTTAATTCCTAGATTACTAGAGTTTGTAATCTGAATCTTTGATCCTTTTGATGATAATGGAGTTGTGTTGAAATCCTATGTGACATGTCGTGGTTTTATCCTCCCTTGAGCAAGGGGGTTTCCATGTACGCTCCCGTTTTGTTTTTTACTTTGAGTTATTTACTTTCTGCACTGATATTCTGTCAAGGACCTGGTCCATTGACTAATAGTGGACACATATTTTCTATCAGGGCCTCAACGATCCCGGTTGCGATGTCCAAAGTATGACGGACCTGGTCAAATTGAGGAGCTTGTTGTGGATTGAAGAATTGACAAAGAGTCATGAGCTAGGAGTTGTAATTTCAGTCATTATAAGTTCAACTACAATTTATGGTATTAACTTGGGCAATGAAATGTTCTTTGGTGATGTTGAGGATGATATGCTGGACATACGCTTTGATAAGGTGGCCAAGGATGGGGGTCTTTCACCTAGGCAGCAAATGAGAGGAAGCTTCAAAACCAAAAGGATGACACATGGAATGCGACATAGTTGGGATGGTAAGGTGATGGAGGAATTTGTTCTAAAAGTCACTTACCAATTGTCACGCCCCGAGCCTACACCCTGGGCGGGACCGGCACCCGGAGACCATTTCTGGCCCCAAACGAACCCTTGGCCTGGCTTCCTTAACTCAGCGGAAACCTCAACAGAATAACTCGATGCAATGCAATATTACAAAACAACTTAACTTATAAAATATGGCCATAAAGGCAACTCGAATCTCAAAATAGAACATTTACATATATATATATATATATATATAGATAAGAGACTCAAAACTAACTGACTGACTGTCTGTCTATGAAGCCTCTAAAATACTGAGATGGATGTTGGGACAGACCCCGCAACATCCTAATAAAACAAAAACTAAGAACACAAAATAATTGAG
>JAJOOF010006290.1:0-29189 GCA_029582545.1 Solanum lignicaule
GGGTTAGACCCATTTCCCACTCAATTTGACCCCATGAATAAGAATATGAAGTCGAATTTCCGAAATCATGCACGGATTTTGAGATATATGGAAATTACAATTATAGGTGTTTCCGAAGCACATTTTCAGGCATTTTTGGGGTCGTTTCATGCCCAGATGGCTATTTTTTTGTTTGATCTGGGTTCTACTCATTCATATGTGTCAGTTTAATTGCCTTGGGATTTAATGTGGTTTGTGATATACTTGATGCCTCCATCCATGTTTCTACCCTAGTTGAAGAGTCAGTCATAGTCACCCATGTATATCGTGTTGTCCTGTTGTGTTTATGGATTTTCAAATTTGGGTTGATTTGGTTATGCTGGATATGACTGACTTGGTATAATCTTAGGCATGACTTGGTTATCCCCCTATTATACCGAGCTTAATTGTAATACTAAGTCGGTAACTCTAGAGATCCCGGGTAGGGAAAAGTTAGAGTGGTAAGGGGGTACAAGCCTAAGTCAGCTAAGGTCATATCTTTCGTGCGGGGTAGGAAATTGGTGGGGTAGGATTGTTTGACGTAATTGGCACATATTCGGGATGTTGAGGTCGAATCCCCCTCTATTGAGTCTATTCCTGTGTTAGAGTTGAGAGAGCTTAAGGCTCAAATCCAAGAGCTTCTTGATAAAGGTTTCATCCGTCTTAGTGTTTCCAAGTGGGGTGCTCTTGTCTTGTTTGTTAAGAAGGAGGGTAGTATGAGGACTTGTGATTTTATCTTAAGCCATAAATGAGTGGATTGCTACCGGAATGCCAAACTTATGGATAAGGAAGGTCCCAATGAGTATACTTAGGTGAAGGAAATTGAAGATTTTAGTAAGAAAGTGCATACCAAGATTGGGTTAGTCCTTTAAATTTGAAGAGTATACCTGAGTTTTAGGTGTCATGTTATGAAAAGATTGACTTCACAGTGATAGTCAGGGTTGACTGAGTGTAATGGTAATAAGAGTTTGCGATGGATTGTGATGGGATGCAACTATATAATAAGATTGTTGGTTAAGTGAATTCTTGTATAATAATTAGACTTGCGAGTATCTAAGGTTGTGGTTTTCCAATATTTTGTGAGTAAAGTGGTTGTATGTAAAGTTTTAAGAGATGGTGGGACACCACTCAAACCGAATTTTAAAGAGCTAGAGTTATAATGAAGAAAAATAGTGGGATGTAGTACAACCTTTAGACAAAGGTGAGAGCAAGAATATTTTATTTGATCTTAAAGCTAAAAAGTTATCTTTAGAGGAGTAGATAATTGGGTTCAGAGACGCATGATTTCATTTGTTTTGTTGTGGCTATGGTAATAGTGTCACAGATCCATCAGGTTGTTCAAAGACTGTTGAAAAAGACTTGAGAAAGGAGTGTGAAGACATTAGCTTGAGTGGGATGATAAGTGCTTGGGTTTGTTTTTGAGTCTAGTAATGAGTATGATTGAAATTTTAGTGAAATATATTGTAAGATCGATGGAGATACGATCAATGATAAACGGAGATCCATGAATTCATAAAAATCTTCAAGGTACAAGCTAATGTTGATAGAGAAAGGGATTGTGTTATATGGTGGAAATTACAATTCAGATTTTTTATTGTAAATCTACATTCGTGGTGATGTATTTTGTCAAGGTATGAATTGGCAAGGTGAGAAATGATCAATTGTATCCGGTATTAAACATTTGAAAGAACTTACACCTAGGTTGAGTCATAAGTTTACTACTATTGATTGTTAAGTACCTAAGAAAGGTTTTCATTTTTAAAAGTATTGGTTTATAATAAGGTAAATGGTCAGAGTGTTTATGATGGTTGTTAGTATTGTGAGTATGATTCACTAGCTATGCTTTAGTGTGTTTTCACTTTTGTGGGTGGATCCTTAGTGGTGGATCAGGGGTACCAAATCCTGCAATGTTCTCTTGGTTGAGTGGGAAGATTTGGTTGTTTCGAATGACATAATTGGCGTTGTCTTGGAGTTGTTAAAGTATTTCAGTGGTTCTATATGTACCACCTTGCTTATGAGAATTTATAGAAGAGCTACCATGCGTATTTGTGGTTGTCCGGCAATCTTAATATTCCTCTAGTCGTCGAGGTCACGTATCGATTATGTGTGGTTAGATGTGGGGATAATTGGGTCCAATTCTACTATTCTTAAGAGGTAATCTACAATTACTAAATCTAGCATTTCGATAGTGTTGTTGGAGGGTTTGTATGCTTGGGCTTTTCCCTCGATGAGTATTTGATGTCTAAAGATCAATTTTTTATAACTTAAACTCATGGGAAATTGGGTTGTGAGATGGAGATATTGTTAAGAACTATGATTGTTTGGGTATTATGAGTGTGTGTTGGTTGATTCAGTAGCGAGTATTGACTTAGAATTTTATCATGCTTAAGTGCTAAAGGATTCGTCCGGATGATTGTATCAAGGTCCTTGATAACATGTTGTAGACGTGTGTACGATCAACTTTGGTGGTTATTAGGAATAGCTTTGTTGTTAGTTAAGTGTGCATACAACAATAATTATCACTCGAGTATTGTGATGACTTCATTGAGACATTGTATTGGAGGATGTGTAGGTATTCAATTAGTTGGTTTGGGGACGAAGATATTATCATAAAGTGAGACTCAATTTTGTTAAACAAGACCTTCTGTATGAGGAAAAATCGGTTGAAATTCTTGATCGCTATGTCTGAAAGCTAAGGACATGCGAGACAAGTATCTCCAGTAATTTGATGATTCAGATACTACTCTACCCTTACTTTAGCCAGTCTTTCCTAGTTGATCACTCGGGGACGAGTGATGAGTAAATTGGTATCGATTGTAACGACCTAATTCCGTCGTTAGGGAAAAGTCAAGGGGTAAAGAATTGAGACTAGAAAACTTTTTCGTTGTAACTTGAGATTTCCTAGCCTAGTCCAGATTTGGACGAAATCGGAGTCAATGAGGTCTAGGAAAATCTGGTAACAAATGAGAGATTTATTAATGAATTTGATTACATTAGTAGATATTTAAGACGTTAAGGATTCCGTAAGACTTTATGGAATTGAATTTGGGTGAGTAGAACTCCTGAAACTGATCTTAACGTGAATGAGTATTTTCTGAGTGTCATGGGATGATGGTGTGTTGTGAAATGGGGATTTTGGAATTCTTTAAAGAGCTTGTTGGTTTGTGCAAGCCGCATTACTGAGGCTTTTGTCGCTCGGGGGAGGCCACTGCAGCGGGGTGAGCGCCGCTGTGGCGGGCTCAACGTGAATTAAGGTCGTTAATAAACCCCTAAACGATCTTATTATGCACTTTTCAACTTTTAGAGCTAAAGAACGAACCCCAAACGACTCCTACTTGTTTTCCATCATTCTTGAGGCTAAAGGTAAGCTTTTCACTCCCCGAATCCATTTTTTGATTCGTAGAACGTAATACAATGGGTGATTATTGATGGGGGAAGGTTTTGTTATGGATTCCATGGTGGAAACAACCCTAATTTGGATAATTGGGATCATGGTTTGATCTAGGGTTCATAGAATTGTTAGTAATTTGGGTAATTAGTGATTGTTTATTGATTCCCGTATTATATTGATTATTTTTAGACTACGAACAAATGAGAAAAATCCAGAAAGGGAAGATTCAAGTGCCTTAGGGGATTCAAGCTTGGATTCGAGGTAGGTGATGGTTGTTATTTCATATTGGTGTGATATATGTTTGTAATTGCTTCATTGTAATGCCTGTATGTATGATTGAAAGCTATTGATCACACCTAATGTAATTGAGTATGAACGAATGATTGTATGCCATGAATCAACACTTGATTGTATGATTATGAGAATGTACATTGTGATTGTGATTGTGGCTTGTTGAATGGATCGGTTGCCACGTTCCGGCATAAACATGGGATCGGTTGCCACGTTCCGGCATAAAATGGGATCGGTTGCCACATTTCGGCATAAACATGGGATCGGTTGCCACATTCCAACATAAATATGGGATCGATTACCACGTTTCGGAATAAACATGGGATCGGCTGTCACGTTCCGACACACTAACTTGGATCAGGTACCACGAACCGGTATGCTAACAGTTTGGGTGTGGGTTCCATGAGAGGACCATTGAATTGGGTTCCTTGAGAGGACCATTGAATTGTGTTGTGTATATACTTGTGATGATTACGTTCATATCTAATGATGATTGATATTGGAAGACTGTATGTTGCTCTAAAAGGATAATTGTATCTCTTGAGACTTGTGAAATTGTGCGTTATTTGTAAGTGATCACTAATATTGTATATGCGTGTTTTACTTTGTTGTGACTGCTTATGTATATTTTACTTATTGGGATAGCCGCATGATCCTTCCAGTACACTGTGGTTGTGTACTGATACTGCACTTGCTCTTTCTTTGTTGAGTACAGGGCATCTTCATGTGGCTATTGATAGACCTCAGCTAGGTGACTATTGAGCGTGATCGGATTCAAGGGTGAGCTAGTTCTTTCAGGTTGCCATGAATCTTTATTGTTTAAGTCCACTCTTTTCGGACTCAGATGATTTGTCTAAGGTGTTGTTTAGTTTTGGGGTTGTACCCCTTGTTCCTTGACTTGTCGTTACTAGAGTTTTGGTACAATGACTCTCAGGTTCTAAGGGTTAAGACTTCCGCATTAGTTTAGTTAAGTTATTTGTTTAAACCTTGGAGTTTATGAGGACTCCATTTTTATAGTCATTTAAACCTGCTTCCGTATCTTTAAATGCCTTAGTTTTCATAAAATCTGTTAGTTTGGGTTGTAGTAATGGTTCTCCCATCGGAGGGTTAGTGTGGATGCCAATCACGACGGTCTGGGTCATGACAGCTGATCTTCATTTTAAAATTAGATTAGTTCAAAACCTAGATTAAATTACTCAAATCTTTATTCTAGAATATAAAAATTCAAATCCAGGATAATATATAAGATCTCTTACTAATAATTGAAAAATGAAATGAGTACCTTTTCAGCATTATGAAAGTTCTTAAAATAGATAGAAAAAATAAATGAAGAACTTTTATGTTTTTGTATATCTAATGACATTTGTTTTCTTTGTCTATTCATTCCTCTTTACATAATACATCGCATAAAAAAATGTATAAATCAATATAACCTTATATTCATTATCACTAAAATTGTAACACAATTTAGGGCTGCTCAAAATCGAACTGAAACTGATAATTCAAATCGAAAAAAAGTTATTGGTTTAGCCGTTTTGTTAACGGTTTTTGATTTTTTTTTCTTATTGGATTATCGGTTTTTATTGGTTTGAGGTTTTTTTCTTAACGCATTAACCGATAACTTGATAGTAAATTAAATAATTATACTTGTACCATTTTGTATATAAAGTCATTGACTTAGAGTTTGGTTTCCTACTTTTATTTCTTGTTGTCTCAAACTCTTGGTTATTCTACAATATAAAAGTGTTTGTTTTTAGCAAAATGTACGCAACTTATGAACTCATGTGCATGGTTCATTTGATTTGTCACCTTGTTTCTTTGTGATTTTTAATGGTTTTTAATGTCAAATCTTAATGGTTAAATCGATAACCGAACCGATAACAATCAAATCAATAATCGATAAACCAATAACCGACAAGCCAATATCTTAATGGTTCTATAACAGTTTAACATCTCTACAAACTGATAAGCAATAGGTGAAATCAATAAACTTCAAAATCGAACCGAACAGACTGATACTTAGCCCTAACACAATCCACAAGACCACAACTATGTGGACTCATTCCTTTTAACCAATACGAATTTTGTGGGATTCAATGCTTTGAATTGATCAATGTGAATTTTTAAAACTTCTTTGTGGGATATTATAATATTTCATAACTTAAAAATAGATTAAAAACGTAATAATTAAAGATTTAAATGAAAGCCTAATGACGATGAGAAATAGGATATCACAGGCTTCCATGACTCTCTTTTTTTGTGAAGAGACAAAGAGGTTTGTATTAGAGGTTTTTTTTTGTGAGGACAAAAAGGTTGTAGTAGTTTTTTTCCTATTTATGTAAATTATAAATAAAGAAACTTGTTTTACTTAAATGTAAGAAAGGAAAAAAAAGGAAATTATTATTGTGAGGAAAAAAATATTGATTCTTTTATAATATTTTAAAAAAATATTTTTTTATATATTTTTTGTTATAATATAATTTAATTAGTATACAAATTTTACAAATTTATACCCTTTAGTAAATTCTTATATTTAAGTTATACCTTTATTATTTTGAATATCGCTAATATTTGTGTAAGTTTTATAATTAATTTAAGTAAAAAATAATCATTTGATGAAGAAAAATACTTTAATTATGGACATCCCAAATGAATTTCTTCACATTAGATTTGTGAGGAAAAATAATGAGATGATTCACACGCACGCACACGCGCACAAACACGTACACGCACACGCACGCGTGCGCGCGCGTGCACACACACACAGATATATATATATATACACACACACACACACGATTTAAAATCATTTAAATCAATACAACTTAAATTTTTTAAATATTTATTAGATATTTATTTTACACTTAATGATATGATTTAAGATTATTTAATTAACATCACTTTAAAAAATTATGAACAAATATTGAGTTCATGCACAACAAGAATTTTTCTAACTAGATTTAATTTATAAGCAGGAAACAATTTCAGGTGTAATAATTAATCTATTCTTTGAATATTTAGTCTAATTTTGTGTCATAATTAAAGTGCTTATAATTTTTAAGAATGATATAAATTTAAAATTCTTATTTTATTCTAAATAATACTATTCATAACTATACAAATATTTATATTTTATTTTTTAACATAAATTTCAAAAATATTAATTTCATTTTTAGACTCTGTATCAGTCAAACGCTTCATAAATTGAAATATATCTTAAATCTTTTTTGGCACAAGAAGACAAGAGGACCATAAATTGCTATATAATATATGATTCTCAAAAACGATCTAAGTTTAAACTTCTTATTTATTCTAAATGATATTCATAACTATAGAAATATCTATATTTTATTTTTGACCATAAATTTCAAAAATATTAATTTTATTTTTAGACTCTGTATCAATCAAACAATTCATAAATTGAAATATATCTGTAATCGTTTTTGGCACAAGAAGACAAGAGGACCATAAATTGCTATATAATATATGAATTTCAAAAAGGATCTAAATTTAAACTTCTTATTTACTCTAAATAATATTATTCATAACCATGCATATATCTATATTTTATTTTTTACCATAAATTTTAAAAATATTAATTTCATTTTTAAACTTTGTATCAGTCAAACAATTCATAAATTGAAATATATCTTAAATCTTGTTTTGGGGACAAGAAGACAAGAGGACCATAAATTGCTATAATATCTTAAATAATTTCATTTATTATTTTTTCCTTCTCATCTCCTATATAAACTGATATAATATCCCTCATTTTCACCAATAAAAAATAACAAAGAAAATGCTTTGAATTGATCAATCTGAATTTTTTAAAATTCTTTGTTGGATATTATAATATTCCATAACTTAAAAAAATATTTAAAACGTAACTATTAACGAATTAAATGAAAGCCTAATGATGATGAGAAATAGGATATCATAGGCTTCCATGACATTTGTTTTTTTTGTGACGAGAGACAAAGAGGTTTGTATTAGAGGTTTTTTTTTGTAAGGACAAAAAGGTTGTAGTATAGTTTTTTTCTTTTTATGTAAATTATAAATAAAGAAATTTGTTTTACTTAAAAGTAAGAATGGAAAAAAAGGAAATTATTATTGTGAGGAAAAAAATATTTATTCTTTTATAATATTTTTTTAAAAAAAAAATTATATATAATTTTTGTTAATAATATAATTTCATTAGTATACAAATTTTACTAATTTATACCCTTTAGTAAATTCTTATTTTTTAAGTTATACCTTTATTATCGCTAATATTTGTGTAAGTTTTATAATTATTTTAAGTAAAAAATAATCAGTTGATGAAGAAAAATGCTTTAATTATGGACATCCCAAACGAACTTCTTCACATTAGATTTGTGAGAAAAAATAATGAGATGATTCACACGCACTCACACACGTACACGCACACACGCACGCGTACACACTCGCGCACGCACACACACGCGTACACATACACATATATATAGACACACGATTTAAAGTCATTTAAATCAATACCACTTAATTTTTTAAAAATATTTATTAGATATTTATTTTACACTTAATGATATGATTTAAAATCATTTAATTAGCATCTCTTTAAAAAATTCTAAACAAATATTGAGTCCATGCACAGCAAAAAGTTTCGAACTAGTTTTAATTTATAAGCATGAAACAATTTGAGGTGTCATAATTAATCTATTCTTTGAATATTTAGTCTAATTTCTTGTTATACCTAAAGTACTTATAGTTTTTAAGAATGATCTAAATTTAAACTTCTTATTTTATTCTAAATGATATTATTCATAACTATAGAAATATTTATATTTTATTTTTTACCATAAATTTCAAAAATATTAATTTCATTTTTAGACTTTGTATCAGTCAAACAATTCATAAACTAAAATATATCTTAAAAATCATTTTTGGCACAAGAAGACAAGAGGACCATAAATTGCTATATAATATATGGTTTTAAAAAATGATCTAAGTTTAAACTTCTTATTTATTCTAAATGATATTCATAACTATAGAAATATCTATATTTTATTTTTGACCATAAATTTCAAAAATATTAATTTTATTTTTAGACTCTGTATCAATCAAACAATTCATAAATTGAAATATATCTGTAATCGTTTTTGGCACAAGAAGACAAGAGGACCATAAATTGCTATATAATATATGAATTTCAAAAAGGATCTAAATTTAAACTTCTTATTTACTCTAAATAATATTATTCATAACCATACATATATCTATATTTTATCTTTTATCATAAATTTTAAAAATATTAATTTCATTTTTAAACTTTGTATCTGTCAAACAATTCATAAATTGACATATATCTTAAATCATTTTTTGGGGACGGGAAGACAAGAGGACCATAAATTTCTATAATATCTTAAATAATTTCATTTATTATTTTTTCCTTCTCATCTCCTATATAAACTGGTATAATATCCCTCATTTTCACCAATAAAAAATAACAAAGGAAATGCTTTGAATTGATCAATGTGAATTTTTAAAAATTCTTTATCAAAAAATATAATATTTCATAACTTAAAAATAGATTAAAAACGTAACAATTAACGAATTAAATGAAAGCCTAATGATGATGAGAAATAGGATATCATAGGCTTCCATGACATTTGTTTTTTTTTTTGTGAAGAGACAAAGAGGTGTTTGTATTAGAGGTTTTTTTTGTGAGGACAAAAAGGTTGTAGTATAGTTTTTTTCTTTTTATGTAAATTATAAATAAAAAAACTTGAACACTCTGTTTTAATCATTGTTATCCATTGTATTGTATTGTATCGTGATCATACCTACAATGTTTGTTTTGATTGTTACTCAAAATGTATTGTATTGTATTGCATTGTTAAATTTCGTTATTACGTAACAATGAAAACCCTCATTTTATGGAACAACCGATTTGGTGTGTTCCCATTGTTACTTAATTTCTCTTTTGAATTATATCCTTACATAATATTTCATAATACTATTTTACCCTTTATCCTATATTATTTAATTCTAGTTAAACCTCCTACCCTAGAATAATTAGGGATATTTTAGTAATTTTATAAATTACAATACATTACGATACAGCCAAATCAAACAATAAAAATGTTATTAATCAACAGCAAACAATACAGTCTAGTCAAATATTGTATCTACCATAGAGTACATAGTACAATACAATACAGTACATTATGAAACAATTGGTAACAATGATCCAAACAGAGTGTTAAATGTAAGAAAGGAAAAAAGGAAATTATTATTGTGAGGAAAAAAATATTGATTCTTTTATAATAGTTTTTATATATAATTTCTATTATAATATAATTTAATTAGTATACAAATTTTACAAATTTATACCCTTTAGTAAATTCTTAATTTTTAAGTTATACCTTTATTATTTTGAATATCGCTAATATTTGTGTAAGTTTTATAATTATTTTAAGTAAAAAATATTCAGTTGATGAAGAAAAATGCTTTAATTATGGACATCCCAGATGAACTTCTTCACATTAGATTTGTGAGAAAAAATAATGAGATGATTCACACGCACGCACACGCACACACACGTACACGCACACGCGCACACATGCACACGCACGCATACACACACGCGCGCGCACACACACACATTTAAGTTAATATCACTTAAAAAATTTTAATATTTATTTTAACTTAATGATATGATTTAAAATCATTTAATTAACATCACTTTGAAAAATTATGAACAAATATTGAGTCCATGCACAACAAGAATTTTTCTAACTAGTTTTAATTTATAAGCAGGAAACAATTTGAGGTGTCATAATTAATCTATTCTTTGAATATTTAGTCTAATTTCGTGTCATAATTAAAGTGCTTATAGTTTTTAAGAATGATTTAAATTTAAACTTCTTATTTTATTTTAAATGATATTATTCATAACTATACAAATATTTATATTTTATTTTTATCATAAATTTTAAAAATATTAATATCATTTATAGACTCTGTATCAGTCAAACAATTCATAAATTGAAATATATCTTAAATTTTTTTTGGCACAAGAAGAGAAGAGGTCCATAAATTGCTATATATAATATATGATTTTCAAAAACGATCTAAGTTTAAACTTCTTATTTATTCTAAAGAGAAAAGACATAAAGTCACCATTGACGTTGTTTCGTATTTTCAAAAAGACATCTTAACTTTGCGGGTGTCCTATTACCCCACGAAACAATCTAAATCCACAATAAATATACCATTTTGACTAATTTAACACCACTCGTGTTGTCACAAAATTTGGGCGCGTGAAGGACTGTTCATACAGCTTCGGACCAACGTAAAATTGCCATTTGGCACCCCTAATTTGACTTATTTTGAAAAAATATAAAAAACCATGTATTAATTTTTTTTAAGCTTTATTAGAAATAGTTTTTAATTTTCAAATATTTTTTCTCATCTTCCCTACCATCATTAACTTACCCATATTTCTTGGACATCTATGTCTTCCTTCATTTTTTTTTTAAAACTAATGTTATTGTGTTCATTCATATTCTATTTTTTTTTTTTGAAAAACAAATTAGTTTAGTGATTTTATTCCTCCTACAAATCAAGTTTGGGATTTGGGAATAGTGAAACTATGAAAAACTCGATTTGGGAGTAAGAAGTTGGAGAAGGAGGTGATTTAAATGTCAAATTTTGACTTGGTGATATTTTGAGTATTTAGATTTAGATTATTTGACGATATTTATTTCATAAATAAATTAATTGATGGTAATTTGACAAATAATTGGTAATGTTGCCGGGAAATTCCGTCCCGCCACATTGAGTTTGGCGATTGTTCTTCGTGACGAAAGGAATGGCAGAAGCTAAGAACAGAGATTAAGGCGAAGAAGAAAGAGAAACAGAAAAAAAAGAAAAAAAAAGGAAAAAGAAAAAGAAAAGCAAAGAAATTTAATAAAAATAATTAAAAATTACTTTTAACACGTGTCAAGTGACTATTAGTGCGTGACTTACAAATATTTTTGTATAAGTGGTACTGGGTGAAAAATGGGGTATACATACTATTGTGAAGTTGTTCAATGGGGTAATAGGACACCCGCAAAATTAAGGTGTCTTTTTGAAAATTCGAAACAACTTCAATGGTGATTTTATGTCTTTTCTCTATTCTAAATGATATTCATAACTATAATATATCTATATTTTATTTTTGACCATAAATTTCAAAAATATTAATTTTATTTTTAGATTCTGTATCACTCAAACAATTCATAAATTGAAATATATCTGAAATCTTTTTTGGCACAAGAAGACAAGAGGACTATAATTGCTATATAAATATGATTTTAAAAAATGAACTAAATTTAAAATTCTTATTTACTCTAAATAATATTATTCATAACCATACATATATCTATATTTTATTTTTTATCATAAATTTTAAAAATATTAATTTCATTTTTAAATTTTGTATCAGTCAAACAATACATAAATTGAAATATATCTTAAATCATTTTTTTGGGACAAGAAGACAAGAGGACCATAAATTGCTATAATATCTTAAATAATTTTATTTATTATTTTTTCCTTCTCGTCTCCTATATAAACTGATATAATATCACTCATTTTAACAAATAAAAAATAACAAAGAAAATGTCAGAAAATAGGATTCCAATTGATGAAGAAACCGCAAACTTTGATATCCATGTTCTATCTCAGGTTCATCATCATTTCACTCTATCTAATTTAATTTTTAATTTTTAATTTTTAGTTTTTTATTTATTTTTTATCCATTTATTTTATTTTTATTTTTAATTTTTATAGGATGAATCAATTATGATTTTACGTATGTCAGCTCATATGATTATGGAGAAGCTCTTCATGTCATACTGTAAGAAAAAACAAATAATAGATTACAAAACAGTTCAATTTCTCTTCAATGGAAAACACATTTTACCATCAACGTAAGATCTTAATTTCCAATAACTTGATCTAATTACCTGCTAATTTAAAATTATATTTCTTTAATTTTTTTGTGTTTTTTTAATGAAGCTTGGATTAAAAGACTGTGATAAGATTGATGCTATGTTGCATCAAAATGGAGGAGGACCCGCAAACTAAATATGAAGAAGAACAATATATCACACATGAATATGTTCTATTTTCTAATTTCTGGTTTTTATTATGATTTTAATTTCGAAGCTATGTACTTTGGTTTTATTACTAAAGTCAACTTGGATGTCATGTGTCCAAGTTGATCATGCAATATACTCTTAAATTTTTATGTGGATTTAAGATGGTTAATAAAGTCGACTTTTCTTTTTTTGGGCCTCAAATTTTTTATGGAAAAATTGTATAAAATAGCAAACTATTAATTCAAATTAAATGTTATAACCACAGTTTGATTTAATTGTAACCCATAGCAAATTGTTGCTATTTCGCCTCTCTCCCTCAAATTCTCGCTTGCCACTCTCGTTTCTCGCTGGGCAGTCTCTCCTCGCCTCTCTCACTCTATACAAACACAAATGTATAAAATGTGTTTGTGTTTGTATAAATTGAGAGAAAATTGTAAATATACATATCTTTTCGTTCCCCTCTCTCCCCTCTCCCAGATCTCACTCGCCACTCTCACTCGCCTCTCTCACTTTATACAAACACATATGTATAAATTGCGTTTGTGTTGTATAAAACGAGAGAAAATTGTATATACAAATACATATATTTTCGTCCTATATACTTATGATTATACAAATACATATATTTTCGTCATATACACTTATGATTATACAAATACATCTTGTCCCAGTTTCTTTTGTCTTTCTCTCTTTATACAAACACAAATTATACAATTGATTCTTTTGTATATGTATATCGAAACAGATTATACAATTGCTTCTTTTGTATATGTATAGCGAAATATACATATTAATAGTCATAGCAGACATAAAGTCTGTTATGGAGCGCAATTATGCAAGCTATAGCTATAATATACAAATATGATTTTTATGTTTGCTATATGTGAAAGTTGCTCATTTTTTATTAGGGAATGCATGATTATATTTTTGCTTAATTATAAAAGAAAAATGGTTAAATATATTCTGAAACTATCTAGCCAACATAGATCGATTGTATTTTATGTTACCTGTTTGGCTCAAAAATGTTCACCAATCAGCAAAATAACTAATTTTGTGCATTGAACAGTTTTATTTTTTTTTAATCTTAGTTAATCAATGGAATGATGTTGCTATTTTTTGGCTAGTCTCTTGAAAAAAATCTTAACTTAGATTATGTGATCTTAACTTTAATTATGTGATAACATAGTCTTTTAATTATTGGGTCCTCAATTTTTTAAATAGTGGATGCATGATTTTATTTTTGCTTAATTATGAAATACTAAAGTTTGTAGAAAAATGGTATAAAATCTTCTTCTTCTTTTTGACAAAATCATAAGAAAGAAAGATTGTCTTCATTTTAATAGTAGAATTTGTTCAAACTTGAATTAAATAACTTAAATATTTATTTTAATATATAAAATTTCAGATCCAAGACAATGTATAAAACTTTCTATTAATAATTATCTATAAATTACTAATTTTATTAAGTCGCTCTTATGTGAATTGGTTAAACTAAACATTATCAAAAGATTTACCTTTTATGATCCTTGTATTTTTTTTAAAATATTTTTTTCATCATTTACAATATCCAATGGATTTTTTGAAAAATAAAAAAGGTGTACCTTTTGGCCATTATGAAAGTTTTCTTAAAATAAATAGAACAAAAGGAACTTTTATGTTTGTGTGAACAAAAAAATAGTTGTAAGAAACTGTAAAATTAAAATGACTAATTATTACACATTAATATGGGCATTTAGTTTCATAAAATCTATCTTTTTTTTCTTCTTTTAAGATCATACATTTATTCTTAGTTTGACCTTTAATTTGATAACTTGAGTTGCTTTTTCGGAATTTATGTAGTAGAAGGCAATGTTGAAGTCTCCTCCCTATTTGCAAGAGAATTTAATCATGATTTTGTAAACATTTAAGAAAAGATTCTAGACATCTTCCGTATAGGTCCGAACTCGATGATTTCTAAGTTAGCTTAGTAGGTGTATCGTATATTGTTTAGGGTCGTAAGGTACCTCAAACATCAAGACAATTTCAAAACATTTCTATCGACTAAGTTTTCACATTAGTTCATGTAAGGATCAACTTCAAACAACCATATCTCTCAGCATGAATTAGGTGTCTCATAACCTATCAAAATAAAGGTCTATGAGTTTTCTTTTCAACACTCAAAGTTTGCTTCATTTTGAGTTTGGAGTAAAACGTTATGACCATTTTACTAGAGACTACCACAACCGAGCTTTCAAAGTCAGTAACTACGAACCTCATTTACGAGTCGTTAATTGAAGTACGACCCGTATTGTCAACTCATGAAACAAACTTCTGAAAGTTATTTTTGGTCTGATTTTCACGGACCTAATTACAAGTGGTAACCCATCTATATGCCGTAATTTGGTCCCATAGAATGTACCTCTGAGACTTAAAATTTCAGTCTGACTTCCACGGAAGGATCCACGACCCGTAGATCAAACCACAGACAGTAGATGGCCTCATAGAAGGTTCCCGATAGCTTTTTGATTGGGGTTTCTTTTATCTTTTTCCATTCTTCCCAAGTCTAAGCCTCAATGTTTTAAATTATATTAGGGGAATATATTCCATAAAGTACTCAGTTTTATTTTATTTCTACGCTCTCAACTCCCCCAACACAAAAAGAAACCGCAAGAAAGACAAAAACTAGGGTTTCAAGCAAGTTCTTCTTTCGATCTTCATTCTCTCAAGTATGTAAGACTTCAATGAGAACATCCCTTCACTCTTATGCCTAAAGTATTTTCATTCTTAATAATTTCAAAGGATTGTTAGAAGTAAAACTAGGGTTTGTACGAAAGTACGATCTTTCTTCAATAAGCTATGTTTTCATTGTTTTGTTTGATTTTGAAACCTTATGATACTGATTAAGCATGATTTTTATGGTCATTCAAACCTTTATGACTTTTAAGCATGAAAACAAGCATGTTATGAATTACAACCTAAATACAAGATATTTTATGATATCATGACTTTTGAGCTTAGCCTCATATATATGATAAATGATTTCATATCTATGAGCATTATATGAATATATGTTGTTTTTGGATGACTATTTAGTACCGAGAAGATGCGGATTTAAAAAACTCAAGTCCCATAACTACGCACTAACGCAAGATTATGTTTCACCGCTTTGTCTGTTGACCTTCTGGCCTTGAGAGGCTCAGATTAGTGGATCCACATATGATAAGATATGATTCTATACTCTAGCAATGCATATGAATGCCCATCCAATTAGGATTATAAGTTGGGCGTCATGAGCTCAAATGACGTATGTCGGTTATAAGAAACTCTCAATTATGCATTTTTTTAAATATGTTTTAAGTCTATATGGTTCATTTTATGTATGGTATGCTATGTATATGGTCGTGTAAGACTACTGAATTAGACTTATCCTTAGCTTATATATGTTTTTGAATGAAGGTTTAAATGATACTTATGCATGAACTTTGATTGTTTGCTCTACCGTTCTTTTCTTATGTTTATGATTTTGGAAATCTTATTTCACTATGCCTGATTATGTTGGTGTCCCTTACTTACTTAGTACATTTCACGTACTAATGCATACTTTTCTCTGTATTGTATCATTTTATGATGGGATTTCAGTATCCGTTTACTCATACTCGTGGCTACTAAGGTTTCAGTACTTCCAATTAGCACTTGGTGGGCCCTTCTCATTTAGAGACTCCATTAATTTAGGTTACAAAATTTTCCTTCATGTTGTCTTTGGTTTTAAGGTAGCTCAAGGCCATGTCCCACCAGACTTATGTTTACGATTGAACTAGTAGAGGCTTATTTTAGACCATAAAAATGTAGTTTCATGGATTTTTAGATTCTAGTATTCAGTTATGTATTTCAGCTTCCGCTTAGTTTCTTTACAATATGCTTTGACGTGTATGCCAAGGATTAGCCTGTGATTTCAGATACCGTGTTACGTTCAGAATATATACTCGAATCGTGACTGATTCGTGCAGCTCAAAAGCACACATTGTGTACAAATTGATCGCAAAAGACATAGCACTCGTATTTACTAATAATTTCCAAACATTTTTTCCCATGATCTACATGTCCAATGCTTTTCCATAGAATTAAGAGGGAAGAAAAATTGATGAAAAAAATTGAAACTACATTATATGTGAATAAATATGTGACTTTCAATTTTGCAGAATTTGGTCAAACTTTATTTACACTAATACTTTTCGAGTTTTAATTACATGACATTCTTTCATTTTAATCAGTAACAATGCTTATTTTATTTTTCTTTACACATCCTTTAATATATATATATATATATATTATTAATTAATTAACAGGTATATTTTGACTATTCTATTCTTGTTTATGTCTTTAAGATATAATCTATTCTTTAAATACTATTTTCATATCATTATTAAAGTGTTTATAATCTTTAAGAATAATTAAGTTTCAACATTTTATTTACTCTTAATGAGGTAATTTATTTTTATTTTTGACCATAAATTAAAAAAAATATGCATTTCATTTTTAAATCCCGTATCAGTCAAACACTATCATAAATATTTTTTCGCACAAGAGGTCAAGAGAACCATAAATTGCTATAATATCTTAAATAATTTCATTTATTATTTTTTTCCTTTTTCATCTCCTATATAAACTGGTATAATATCCCTCATTTTTTCCAATAAAGCATAACAAAAAATGTCAGGAAATAATTTTGATATCCAAGTTCAATCTCAGGTTCATCATTTTACTCTCTCTAAAATATTTTTTTATAATTTTTTATGTTCCTAATTTTTTTTTTCTTTTTTATAGGATGGATCAATTACAATTTTAAGCGTATCGCCTGATATTGTTATGACGAGGGTCTTCCTGACATACTGTAGGGAAAAACTAATAGACTGGAAAACAGTTCGATTTGTCTTGGATGGAAAACGCATTTCACCAGCAAAGACTATTGATGAAGTAAGACCATGATTTGCATATAATTTAATCTAATTTATCGTTAATTTAAAATTATGTAATTTTTAAATTTGTTTTCGTGTTTCTGTTTTTATGAAGCTTGGATTAAAAGATGGTGATCAGATCGATGCTATGGTGTCTTAAAATGGAGGAGGATTCACAAACTAAATATGAAGAAGAACAACATATCACACATGAATATTGTAGACACACGATTTTTATTGGATTTAATTCATACAAAATTTGGATTAAATCCATGTTTATTTGGGCTTTACAAATAAATAAGTCCATTTTTATTAAATTCAAATTCAAGGTCCATTTCACCTTGAAGCCCAAACACATGCCACGTGTCGCAATGACTAGGCATCCAAGACCAACAAGGTGACGCCACATGTCCAAATGAGGTGGTAGTCCTAGTCAAATGCAAGAAAGAGTCACAATGTGCGAAGTGTCAAAATGATATCCTTTGGCCAATCACAAGCAACCTTGTCCACTCCTTACAACTATAAATAGGGGATAGACATGACATTCAAAGGGATCAAGAAAACTCTTCAACAAGCATTCTGCAAGGATTGGAGAAAGCTACAATACCAGCTACATAGCTCTTCGAAGGCGTGGTCAACTGAGTTCTTCCCGGAGATCGACTTGCAACGATGAAGTGCTTCCCGACGTTCCCAGAGATCAAATACATCTCAAGGAGGTCTACATCATCCTACATTAGAGAAATATGCTAATGAACGCCTTCGAATCACGAAGAAACTTAGGAGAGAAGAATCAAGAAAACTCTTCAACAAGCATTCTGCAAGGATCGGAGGAAGTTACAACACCAGCTACATAGCTCTTCGAAGGAGTGGTCAAAGGAGTTCTTCTCGGAGATCGACTTGCAACGACAAAGTGATTCCCGACGTTCTCGGAGATCAAATACATCTCAAGGAGGTCTACATCATCCTGCATTCGAGAAATACGCTACTGAACTCCCTCGAATCACGGAGAAACTTAGGAGAGAAGAATCAAGAGAACAACATAATTGTACTCACAAAGATTCATCAATAAAAATCACATTTTTATTTATTTATTTTGCTTGCAGTTAATTTTCAGCGCTTACAAAAATTTGTTGCGAACAAATTTGGCACGCCCAGTGGGACCAATTTTGCTCTTCATCTCTTCTTCCTACAAATAAAAAAAACAAGAAGTTCAACCTTGCAATGGCCTTCAAGAAGATCAATGATGTTTCATGTAAGGACTCTACTGTTGCCACATTAGTTGATTTTAGTGATGTTGAACCAGTCACTCGACGTGAGTTCAAGACAAGTGCCTTGAATGGATCTGAATATTTCACCTCTTTGGAGATGGCAAGAAAGATCAAGTCTCAAATGACACTCAAAACTGCAATCGATGGGGGTAACATCGCATCTAAGTTGTTTGATGAACTCTCTCACTCTGACTTCAACTTTGGTGAATATAAGAATTCAACGGATTCTTCAATTTCAACAAAGAGTAACTCCTTGATGGTTGACGCAACTGACATGGACGAGAAGTTTGCAATGATGGAGCAAACCATTAAAGCCTTGAAGAAGTCTATTGATGACAAGAATCTCCAAATCACCCAACTTATGAGCAAGTTAGATCTCTACAACTCTGGAGAGTCACATCATATTCTAACAATACAAGAAAAAGTTGATATTGATTCTCCCACCAAGCCAATTGACTCTCAAAGCGCAAATCGATCTGTTTCAGTGGCTACTCTAACAGTTCAACAACTACAAGACATGATCACAAACACCATTAAAGCTCAATATGGTGGCCCACCACAAAGTTCCTTAGGATATTCAAAGCCATATTCTAAGCTAATCGAGGGTCTACTGATGCTAATTGGATATCAACCACCAAAATTGCAACAATGTGATGGAAGGGGAAATCCAAGGCAACATATTGCCCATTTCGTTGAGACTTGTAGCAGTGGCGGTACACATGGTGATCTTCTTGTCAAGCAATTTTTTTGTTCTTTAAAAAAAAACGCCTTTGATTGGTATACAGACTTAGAGCCTGAATCAATTGATTGTTGGGAGCAATTGGAAAATCAATTTCTCAATCATTTCTACAGTACCCGTCGTGCAGTGAGCATGATGGAATTTACAAACACAAAAAAAAGTAAGGATGAACCCGTAGTGGACTACATCAATCGTTGGCGAATGTTGAGCTTAGATTGCAAAGACCAACTTTCTAAAATCTCTGCAGTTGAAATTTGCATACAAGGGATGCATTGGGGCCTTGTATATATCCTTCAAGGAATTAAGCCTCGAACTTTTGAAGAACTAACTACATGTGCTCATGATATGGAGTTGAGCATTGCAAGCCATGGAAAGACATCGCATGTCTTTGATCTAAGAAAAGAAGATACACAATTCAAAGAGTCGCTAGACTACACAACTAATGAGTCCATGGCAGTAACCACGACTTCTATGAAGGCTTCCACGAGAGAAAAGTTGAAAGAGATCGAGGCGCATCAACAAACGCGAGAAGTGAAAAATCAATCTACCTTGAAGGAGTTACAAGCAAAAGAGTATCCCTTTCCGGACTCTAACGTTCCTGCGATTCTTGATGAGCTGCTAACCAAGAAATTCATTGCACTCCCAGAGTCAAAGCGACCCAAAGAATCCAATAAAGTTGATGATCCTATGTATTGCAAATTCCACTGCATCATCGGTCATCACACCACAAAATGCTTCATTCTGAAGGAAAAGATCATGACATTGGTACGAGAGGAAAATATCATCACTGACGATGGTGAGACAGCTGAGACAAATCATGCTAGTGTCAAACTTGATTATGATTCAATTTCAGAAGTTCTACGTCCTGTGGCATCGCCAAAAATTGAAGAAGATGTCATCATACTACAGTTTGGGAGCTTTGAACCAGTTGAAGTTTCCACCTTGAAGAAACCAACAAACACATCCAAGGTAGATGACTTCTCTAATAAAAAGAATGACGATACTTGGATTTTGGTCGCTCGCAAAAGGTAAAAAACATCAAGGGACTTCTAAACTCCAACTTTCAAAAGTCGACACAAAATCAAGTATAAATCATCTTCAACAATGCGAAAGCATAAAATCCAATACCAAATCGAAGTACATTAATGCTTCATCACAAAAGGTTAGAAGGACAATTACATTGATGGAATTCTTCCCTGAAATGCTCCTCGATGCACGAGCCTAAACTGCAAGTTGAAATGCTCCTCAACGTACGAGCCTAAATTGCATGTTACAACGCTCCTTAAGGTACGAGTATAAACTACATGTTATTCCTGGCCCGCAAGAGTATAAGCTGTGTACGGTCCAAAAAAAAAAGAAAAAAAAAACTCATCATCCTGAACTATGATATGATTTGATCCTCTTCACCGAGGTACGTAGGCGCTTGGAGTAATCACTCTAAGCTCAGTCACATGAGTTAAAAAAAGAGGAGTTTGGTGGCATTGCGTGATCATCACACTAGCTCTTTAAAATTATGTAGTTAGCACATGAGTTCAAATGCGTCACAAATGAGCAAAGGAGAAGAGTTAAGCAAGACATCTTAGCTGACTTCAAAGGCGCATTTGCAAAATTCCGCAAAGGTTTTGACCATGACTTTCACATATATTTCATATCTTGGAGTTTACTTCGCAACGTAAAAATCGGATCATGATTCAGAGGTTTGTACGCCAAGTTATGAAGTTTCTACCACGACCGCTCAAAGCTGCGAAATAGACCATCAGATTTTGAAATCAAACTGAGCAGACTTCAAAGACATATTTGTGAAAATCCGTAAAGGTTTTGGCCGTGATTTTTATGTATGTTGTATGTCTATGAGTTATACTTCCAATGAAATAAGAATCGCATCATTTCGAGGCTCCTACGCTAAGTTATTGATTTTCTCCCAGAGTTACTCGAAGCTGAAGAGTGGAGCGAGGCAGAATTTGAGCTAACTTTGAAAATATATATGTACTAATCTGGAATTCTTTTGACCGTGATTTTTACATATGTTGTACGTCTATGAGTTATGCTTCCAATTAAACAAGAATCGCATCATTTGGAGGGTCCTACGCAGAGTTATTGATTTTCTCCCAAAGTTGCTCAAAGCTGAAGAGATGAGCGAGGCAGAATCGTGAGTTGACTTTGAAGCGATATTTGTACCAATCCACAAAGTCTTTGTCCGTGATTTTTATACATTATGTTGTTCTTTGAGTTGTCTTTCCAACGGAAAAAGAAAATCATGAATTCAATACTCCTACTTTGAGTTGTGAATTTTATACTACAGACGTGCGAAGCTGAAAAGCCGAGAAATACAAAATTGTGACCTGACTTTGAAGCGATATTGGTACTAATCCATATAGTCATTGGCCGTGATTTTTATATATACTGTAGTTATTTGAGTTTTTTTTTTCCAATGAAACAAGAAACACATGATTTCACTATTCATACTCCAAGTTATGAATTTTCTACCATAATCGTGCAAAGTTGGAATCACAAAGTGTAAGGAATTCGAGCTCCATGTACTTCCAAGAAGTCATAAGATTGGTCCAAGGTCTTCTCCAAATTGAAAGGGAGATGTCAATCCACACTACAGCCTGAACAATGAGATTATCCGTAATCTAGTTCATTGATGTTTGGAGGCCTACACCAAGTGTTTCTCTCGCCATCCTCGCACCGGGTGCTTTCTCGTGTGAAATGAAATGAAAGTACTCCAAATGTTTCTCTCGTGGAGGGGGATGAAAATGGAGGGGAAAAGTTCTCTTTACCAAGGCTGCAAGGAAGGTGAATGCCTCGACTTAGTTTTCTGCCAACATTGCTAGGATGAGATGAGTGGTTCCACGCCAATCATATGAACAACTCGTGCAACTTCTAAGTGATTTAAGCTCTTTCAGAAACCTGAAATGAATTTTTTTTTTGGAGTTATCGGTGCCAATTGCACGAAGTTTTAAATTTTTTCTCAGTTGATCTACTTCTGATTACACATTTAGTAAGTGCATGACCCTTCAATATGGCATGACAAACATGAGCAGCAGCACAACAATCTTGTTCGACATACCAGTGTCAGTAGCACGAAGCTTTGAATTACGGCCAAATTGGATCTTGAACATCAATCTCCCGTGTCTAAGAAACATGTCAATGCATAAATAAAGATGCAACCACAACCATTACCTGCAAGAAAGAGAAACAAGAAAAATCTAAAAGACACAAATCTGTGAGGAAAACGGCAAAATTTGAAGACCAACTTCAAAAATCATTTCTGTCAATTCAGGAAGAGTTTGACATTGATTTTTGGACATTTCACAGTACTACGAGTCTAGTTTCTTGAGAATCAACCCGCTTGTCATTTGAAAGCTCCTACACCAAGAAAAGGATGGTTTTGCGGGATTGCACGTAGCTGTGAGAAGAACTGATTTGGGGTCCAACTTCAAAATTTGATTCCTGTTAATATGGAAGGTGTTTAACGTTGATTTTTGAATATATCGTAGTACCAAAAGTCTAATTTCTCCAGAATCAAGCCGCTTGTTGTTTGAATGCTCCTACACCGAGAAAAGGACGTTTTGGTGAGATTGTGCATAACTGTGAGGAGAACTTCCAGATTGGATGACCAACTTCAAAATTCTATTCCCGTCAATCCGGAAGGTGTTTAACGTTGATTTTTGGATATGTCGTAGTACCAAAAGTCTAGTTTCTCCAGAATCAAGTGGCTTGTCGTTTGAATGCTGCTACACCTAGAAAAGGACGTTTTGGCGAGATTGCACATACTTATGAGGAGAACTTCCAGATTTGATGACCAACTTCAAAAATCAATTCCCGTCATTACAAAAGGTTTTTGACGCTGGTTTTTGGATATGTCATAGTACTATAAGTCTAGTTTTTTCAGATTCAAGTCGCTCGTCGTTTGATTTCTTTTCTACCAAGAAAAGAGCATTTTGGCGGGGCTGCACGAAATTGAGAAAAGAACAAACCAAATTTGGAGTTCCACATTGATTTGGTTAGGAGAATTTTTTTTTTTCATTGATTCTTTGATCAATCCTTTGTACATGAAAGATTCTTATATAGAAGTTCCTTTGAACAACTCTCATTCTTTGTACAAAGAAAGTTGTGGTAAGATTGGAAGAAGGAAATCATATCAATTTTTACCCATCTAAATGGAAGTTGCCAGCACTCAAAAGGAAAGCAATAAGTCTTGAGATGTCAAGAATGTTTCTTACAAAATCAACCAAAGGAAAGTTGATATTCTTTTTATTTGATTCAAAATCCAATCAATCTTCTTGTTCTTTCTCACACCTTGCAAGGAAGATCACACAATGTTACTACTCACAAGACCCATCTATTTGAAATCAATATAGAGGGTCCACGTGGTTGTCAAGCAAGAATGTTTAAAAAAAATAATTGAGATCACTACAAACAAATCATTTGTAGTGACCTAGTTAGAATGCGACGACAAGAAACAAATACTCTTGAAGTCTCAACAATGCATTCATAAAGACTTCAACTTTCGTCGTCAAAATTCTGCAAGCCTACACGTAGAGAAGTCTCAAAAAATGAATACACATTCATGAAGACTTTAACTTTCGTCGTCAAATTCGGCAAGCCTACACGTTGACAAGTCTAAAAAAAATTAATACACATTCATGAAGACTTTAACATTCGTCGTCAAATTCGGCAAGCCTACACATAGATAAGTCTCAAAAAATGAATACACATTCATGAAGACTTTAACTTTCATCGTCAAATTCGACAAGCCTACACGTTGACAAGTCTCAAAAAAGGAAACCACATTCAGGAAGACTTCAACTCTCGTCGTCAAATTCGACAAGCCTACACGTTGACAAGTCTCAAAAAATGAAAACACATTCATGAATACTTCAAGTCTTGTCACCAAGTGTCGGCAAACCTACACTTCAACAAGGCTTGAATCCATGTTTATTTGGGGGCATCTGTAGACACACAAATTTTATTGGATTTAATTCATACAAAATTTGGATTAAATCCATGTTTATTTGGGTTGAATGATTAATTTGGGCTTTACAAATAAATAAGTCCATTTTTATTAAATTCAAATTCAAGGTCCATTTCACCTTGAAGCCCAAACACATGCCACGTGTCACAATGACTAGGCATCCAAGACCAACAAGGTGACGCCACATGTCCAAATGAGGTGGTAGTCCCAGTCAAATGCAAGAACGAATCACAATGCGCCAAGTGTCAAAATGACATCCTTTGGCCAATCACAAGCAACCTTGTCTATTCCTTACAACTATAAATAGGGGATAGACATGACATTCAAAGGGATCAAGAAAAATCTTCAACAAGCATTCTGCAAGGATTGGAGAAAGCTACAACACCAGTTACATAACTCTTCGAAGGAGTAGTCAATAGAGTTCTTCCCGGAGATCGACTTGCAACGACGAAGTGCTTCCCGACGTTCCTGGAGATTAAATACATCTCAAGGAGGTCTACATCATCCTACATTCGAGAAATACACTACTGAACGCCCTCGAATCACGGATAAACTTAGGAGAGAAGAATCAAGAGAACAACAGAATTGTACTCACAAAGATTCATCAATAAAAATCACATTTTCTTTTATTTATTTTGCTTGCAGTTAATTTTCAGCGCTTACGAAAATTTGTTGCGAACAAATATGTTGCACTTTTTTAATTTATGCTTTTTATTAGAATTTTAATTTCGAAGCTATGTACTTTTGTTTTATTACTAAAGACAACTTGGGTGTCATGCAACATAATCTTAAATTTGTACGTATGTGAATTTAAGATGGTTAATAAAATTGTATTTTCTCTTTTTTGAGCCTCAAATTTTTGAATAAGGGATGCATGATTTTATTTTTGCTTAATTATAAAAGAAAAATGGTCAAATATATTCTTGAACTAGTTAAATGGATCGATTGTATTTTTGTTTACATGTTTGGCTCAATATGTTCACCAACTAGCAAAATAACTCATTTTGTGCATTGAACTGTTTTTTTTTATTATTAATCTTAGTTAATCAATGAAATGATGTTGCTAATTTTTTACTAGTCTCTTGAACAAAATCTTAACTTAGATTATGTGATCTTAACTTTAATTATGTGACAATAAAGTCTATTCATTATTGGGGCCCTCAATTTAGTTTTCTTTTTTTTAATATTGGATGTATAATTTTAATTTTGCTTAATTGTAAAATAGTAAAGTTTGTCGAAAAAAGTATAATTTAAAAAAAAAAAAAATACAAGAAAAGATTGTCTTCATTTAAACCGTTGAATTAGTTCAAAATCTGAATTAAATTACTTAAAATTTTATCTTAATATATAAAATTTCATATCCAAGACAATGCATAAAACTACCTATTAACAATTATCTTTAAATTATTAATTTTATTAAGTCGCTCTTTTGTGAATTAGTTAAACTAAACGTCATCAAAATATTTACCTTCTATGATCCTTTTATTTTTTTAAAAAAAAATTCATCATTCTCTATATCGAATGGATTGTTTGAAAAATAAAAACGAGTACCTTTATGTTTGTGTGAATCAAAAAATAGTTGTAAGAAACGGTAAAATGAAAATGACTAATTATTACACATTAATATGGGCATTTAGTTTGATAAAATATATCTTTTTTTTCTTTTAAGACCATACATTTATTCTTAGTTTGGCCTTAATTTAATTCGAAAAGTATAAATTCTCCGAGTATATTAAAACTACGTAATGGTTCAAATCTTTGAATATTTTAATTGGCTTAACAAATCTATGTCGTAGATATCAATAATGAAGTTTAATTATGGTTATGTTATGTCTTGCAACTTCTAAGAAAAGATTTTAACCATCCTTCGTATACGTATAGGTCAGAATATGATGATTTCTAAGTTATACAATTATGTTAAGGTCTTTTACTAAGTGTATCGCATGTGGTTTAAGGCCGTAAGGTACCTCAACCACCAAGTCCAGTTCAAAGTATTTCTATCAACTAAGTTTTCACATTAGTTCATGCAAAATGGTCAACTTCAAACAATCATATCTCTCAGCATATAATGAATTACGTGTCTCATGACCTATCAAATTAAAGGCCTATGAGTCTTCTTTCCAACGGTACCAAGTTTGCATCGTTTTGAGTTTGGACCGTTTTACCATGATTAATTCCATTGAAGTAATTAACTTGTTGCTTTATTACTTTTCTATCTTGCTATCTGATTGTTATATTTTTATTACATTATGCAACATTCTTTTTGAACCGATAGTCTTTCGAAAACATTTCTAGCCCACAAAGGTAAAAATAAGATTTGTGTACATTCTAAATTCAATTCGAAAATAACCGTTGTCATCATATAAATCAACACAACCTTTTAAAGAAGTAAAATTATAAATTTAAAAAAGAAATCACAAGTCAATAACAATGCTTGTTTTATTTTTCATTTCACATCCTTGAAAAGAAATATTAATTAAGAAGGAAATTTGACCATTTTACCCTTATTTATGTCTTAAGATATAATCTATTCATGGAATATTTAGTCTAATTTTGTGTCATAATTAAAGTGTTTATAGCCTCCAAAAATAATCTAAGTTTCAACTTCTCATTTACTCTTAATTAATAAGATTTATAATCACACAAATATCTAAATTTTATTTTTGACCATAAATTTTCAAAAATATTAATTTCATTTTTAAACTTTGTATCAGTCAAACACTTCATAAATTGAAATATGTCATAAATATTTTTTGGCACAAGAGGACAAGAGAACCATAAATTGCTATAATATCTTAAATAATTTCATTTATTATTTTTTTCCTTTTCATCTCCTATATAAACTGGTATAATATCCCTCATTTTCTCCAATAAAACATAACAAAAACTGTCTGGAAATATGTAACACCCCAGAAAATTTTTCGAACTAAGACTCGAACCGTTCTTCGTAGTGAGTGAGATTTTACCAAGGAATTAAAAATTTCTTAAGTGTTAAGGTCACTAGATGTAGCACCTTGAGTTCCAAAAATAATTAAATTGGAAATAGCAAAATCTGAAATTTTGCAAGTTAAGCTAAGTATGAGTTTTGGGTCGACTTCAAACGGCTATAACTCATAGCTCATGATGATTTAGGTGTGATACCAGATACCATAGGAAATATCTTTGAATTATATTTCCAACGCCACCGAGTTTGTTAAGTTTCGAGGTCGGATGAGTGAGATATGGCCTTTCGAAGTTAGGCGGACCAGTTAAGGAAAGTTAGCCGAAAATAGTAAGGGGTATTTTAGTCCTTTCCTTATCCAAACAGATTTAAGTCGTGTTTAGTAATATTTTTAAGGGTCTAATCCTATTAAGTTCAGTTTTATAATCCTAAATTAGCCTAGGGTTTTAGTTGAGAGTTCAAGAAGAGAAAAGAAGAGAAAAGAGGAGAAAAGAGGAGATGATCAAGCGTTCGTCGAGATTCTTGCGTCTTGTTGAAGATTTTCACCATTGGTCTAATCCCTAAGAGGTATGTAAGCTTCCATGGTGTTGGGTTTGTTCACCCACACGCCAAACATATTATTTTCAGCGAAGTTTCATTCTCAAAAAGTTGAAGGATTTAAGTTCTTGATAGGTGTTCTTGAAGTTCTTTCTAAATCTTGTTGTGTTGGGTTTTTGATGATTTCTTGAGATCAAAGTGAGTGTTTTAAGGGATGTATTTAGTATATTAGAGTGTACATATGTTAAGTAATTGATTCTAAGTGATTGGGGAAGAAACTGTTCGATTCTAGGCGAGTTAGGGTGAGAAAACGAGCAAAGAAGTTCGTCAGATTTTCTGGGATGGGGGACTGGCGCGATGCGCCTGCCAGAGCGCCCCAAACCCACCTATGAAGTTTAGGGGCTGGCACCCCGCGCCACCCATAGCGCCAGGATCGCCTGCCCCACCCAGTTTGTCGTCGGTTTCCCCGTTTGAGTTCGTTTAAAGTGCACCTTCACTCCTTTTCGATTCTAACTACTCTAAGCTACTTCTAAATACCTAAAATCATTCCTAACATGATCATAACCTTGAATTCATAATTCAAATTCAAGGGAGAGTTAAGAGTTAAGTTTTGAGAATTCTTTCGAACATTCTAAGAAAGTCTCTTCGAGTTCTTTTGAGGAGTCTTCTACAACTTCTAGTAACTTGTTTCAAGACTCGAGCAAGTGAGTATGAGGATGAGGAGAATTTATTCATGAATCTACTTTGTCATTCATGAGATCCTTCATATCATGAACCATAACTCTTGAATTCATAATTCACGTTCAAGAGAGAGTTAAGAGTAGAGTTCAAGAAAGCCTTTGAGTTCAATTGTGAATCCTTTCAGATCCATCATCGATTTGAGTTAAGTTTTGAGGAAGTAAGTAAGAGAAAGAGAAGAGTTGTATACATGAGTTCCATAATGTTATGTAGACCTACGAGT
>JAJOOF010006291.1:0-20779 GCA_029582545.1 Solanum lignicaule
CGACCTCCAGAGGTCGGTATTGAATAGCGACCAAGCTTTTTCCGACCTAAGCTGGGATGTCGGTTTTAGGTCGGTATTTCAAGGAATACCGACCTCCGGAGGTCGGTATTTATAGGTCGCTATTCACAGTTTTTTTAGTAGTGTTCAAGCACATATTAGATTGATTATACTGTAGTATAACATTAAAAAATCAATTATTCGATTTTGATTTGATATAAAGTTTAAGGAAATAAATATATCTTTTAAACTTTGTGTTCTTAAACTAACGATATGCAGAATGTATTAAAATGTTATTACATTTTGAGATCTTAACCTCACGTAAGAAAATCAAAATTAAAGATTTATTAAAAAGAATATTTTTTTAACTGAAAAAATAAATTAAAATGAAGAGAGATTTTTTTTAAAAAAACTACTATATATATATATATATATATCCAAAAACAATAAAAAATAGCATGCATTATCTAAAAAATTAGTCATTTTTAAGGTCATAATAAAATTTCTTGCAACTAATTTCTATTGTGCAAAAATATATAAATCTGGTTATGATATGTTGAGATATTTTAACGATAATTGAAATTAAACAATGATGAATAATTAAATAACTCAATTAAAGTTGTTTTGAATATGAAATAAATTGTTGAAATTTTAATCAAAACAACATTACAAATCAAACTTGAAAGTGAAGACAATGATTTAGATTATTAGAAAGACAAACACTTAAATTACGGATTAAGAATCAAAAGATTAATATGTATAATAATATTCAAAAAAATTATATAAGACACACTTGTGTGCGTACGTAATTATAATTTTTAAATAGATATTTATATAATTAATTTGGTTCAAATTTTTTTATTTTTCACTTAAAAATCAAAATCAAATCAAAGTTTATGGATTTCAAAATCTAAGAATTAAAATCAAACAAAAAAAATATTTTTTTCTGTGATTTGACTCAATTTTTTATTTGGTTCGATTTTTCAAGTTTTTTTGTGAACATTCCTGTGTAGGATGACATATTCCAACCATACTTTTCTAATATTTCCTTAGATCTTTTCTAGGAAATTATATTTTTCTCAGCGGCTGTTTTTTTTTCCGTGACTCAATTTTCGATTTACTTTTCTTGACAGAATAATCTTAATGACAATCCTGGTTCTCTAATGGTTGACATGTATGATTAAGATATGCAAGTTTATTTGACATCATTTATTTATATTTAATGAAAGTCTCAATTTAAATAGTTTAGATCTCATGTCATTGAGTGTATTTATTTTTATTAAAATTTAAATATTTATTTAAATAGGTTTTTAATATTATTTATAAATGTTTTTGTGTGGATAATACTAATCACCACTTTATCCACAAATCATCCGCTACCATTGCTAATCGCTTTTGTCATTACAATCATTATCATAATTATTTTCGTTAATCAGAGGCGAATCTATATAGATCAGAGGGGATGTCATGCCCCCCGATGATCTCAGTGGAAATTATGTGTATATATAAGGAAATGTATAAATATTAAGCGTGACACCCTTAAGTGTAAAATTATTCATTGATTTTATAAAGTTGACAAGTATTATTAAACATTCCAAAATAGTATAGTAGACAACTATTGTTGGACGGAGGGAGTAATATTTAATTTATTTTTATTCGGATTGTATACTTTTATGTTTACAAATAGATACATTATGCACGTTCAAATGTTGAATTTTGTCTTTATCTTAATCATTTCGTATTCAAATGTAGAGACAACATTTTAACCATTTAGATATGTTTTCAGATTTAGATGTCTTAATCTTAATAAAATCAAATGGGTCTTAAGGGGCCATGATCCCCCCCTCCCTAGTTACGAAGTTCACAAATACATTTGGCCAAAAAAAAATAACAATCAAAAATTCAATTTATAGTTGAATTTTGGAACTTTTAGGAATTCAAACACCAAAACACTTTTTTCACTTAAGTTACTTATAAAAAATTCAAAGACAACTCTAATTTGTATTCATGATCAAATTGGTTGGTTGAAATGTTTAAAAACATTTTCTCTAAGAAAAAATATTTCTTAAAAATAAAGAAAATGACTTCTTTAATAAAAAAAAAGAAAATATAAGTTTCAAATTTATTGTCTCCTTCACATCCATCTAATTCCCCAAAATCCAACCCTTTGGGCTTTGACCATTCCCGAATCTCAACTCCACCTACCACCTTGCATTCATTGTTATTGCTAAACAACATATAAGTATCATTGGGTTAATATTTATTTTACTTATTTACTAGACACTAAAAAATAAATAGCAAAACTCACCTATTTTTTAAGATAACGTTTTCTAGAAAATTACTTTTTGTGAAAAACGATTTCCTTCATACCAAACCTATGTATACACAATTCCTTTTGATATAGTAGAATCTTTTATTTACTAAAAGAAAAAATATAAAGGATGAAATCAAAGTTATAGAAAACAATTCATTATTTTAAAAGGGACAAATTATTATTAGGTAAAACTTTCTGATATACCTCACAACATTGTCATTTAGAGTTAATATATCTCTTGTTATGAAAGTGACTCATATATACCCTAGTATTACACAAATGATCCACATATACCATTTTCCTCTAATGAAAGTGAAAAAAATAATTTTAAATTAATTTCAATTTTTTAATTGAAAAAAGATAATTCATCTTGGGATATATTTGATCCTTTTCACACATTTTTTTCTTTTTGACTATTTTTATTCATTGACTAATTTGAATTTATTATTTTGATAGTTAAATTTATTTTTTTTCCACTTATTTTCTTGTAAAATTTATCATAGATGCCCCAAATATTTTTTTACCTATATAAAACTAAATTACAATACAGCCTCAATTTTTTTTAAAGCTTTTTAATCTTTTTTCATTCACACTTTTTTCTTTTTATTTCTCTTATTTTTACACTAATGAATGAATGAAAAAAATAAAGTAATACTAAAAAACTCAAATAATAATAATTAAAGAAGTCAAAAAATAATTATGTGTGAAAAAATGAAATACATGATTTTTTTTTAAAAATAATTTATTTTTTTCATTTTCGTAACAGTAGGGGTATATGTAAGTCAATTTTGTCACAGTAAGGGTATAAGTGAATCATTTGTAACGGTAGAGGCATATGTGCACAACTTCTGTAACGAGATTATATCAACTTTAAATAATAAAGTTAAGGGGTATATAATTATTATTATTGAAATATGTGGGAAATTCATATAGTATATTTATTATTGAAATATGTGGGAAATTGATATAGACAAATTTGGAGTTGAAATAGTAGGGTGTGTTGTGGTACGAAATTATCGGTGACACTATTTTGACCTTCTTCTCTCTTTCTCTTCTCCGTTAACGTCAGCCATACAAATTCATTTACTCCATCATTCTTTTTTCTATATTTATTTGACTCTCCTCTCATCCATCCAATTTATCTTACTCTTCTCATCTTCCTTTCCTCTTCACTGCATTTCAATTTCTGAGAAAATCAACATAGGTTAGTTCTTGAATTCGATCTTTACTTTTCTTAGCAGATTCTTGTGTGTTTTCAATTGATTGGTGGATTTTTTTTTTTTATGGTTTCCCGTTTATGAAATCAGATTTGCAAGATACAGTTGACATTTGCTGATTTTGAAGATAGTTAAATGATATGTGTTTCTTGTGAAAAGTTTTGATCTTTTTACTGAAATAGAAAATAAGGGTTGGAGAATGATAAATTAGAAGGTATTGAGGTGAAGTGATCTAATTTAATGTTATTGTATTGTCATGGGTGGGCTATTGGTTAGGCTCATTCAACTCTATATAGGGTGAAATCATGAACAAGCAATCAATTTATCAGTATTTCTTTATTGTTATGTTCTATGTTGTTCTTGGTTGTATTTATAATTGTGGTGTCCGCGGCGGCTTTAATTCCTGACTAATTCCATAGGATACCTGCTATCTTCCACTAGCAATTTGTGTAAGGTAACTCTGTCCACCAAGACTAGAACATATAGGAAGAAATCACCTTGTGTTTTGTCTCTGTTGGGAATCGAACTTGAGAACTCATGATGCTCAACCCACTTCATTCACCACACCCTGGGTGTACTAGACCACAACCTTCTTGTTCTTGGTCTTGTCTTATAAACTTTCTTCTTCTTAAGATACGATGTGATGTTGTTCTACTAGTTAGCCTAGTGAATGGGAAATTTGGTTAGTAAATCTCAATATCTTTGAGCTTACATGAAGTGATAGGGGCAGTGAGAATGCATATAGCCGATCACAACTTGCTTAAAGTCAAGGTTTATTGTTTGTAAAATCCAATGGATTGTTGCCTTCTGGTCCATTCAGACAGTAGTGTATTAGACTTTCTGCCAGTTAGCCTTTGCTACGAAATTATAGTAGGAATCTCCAAGAGGACTTTAATCAGATGCCGGCTTATAAAATAGGCATGCTATGATTGTATTATCAGTAATACTTCTGGAAATAACATGTTGTCTGAAATGAATGGACCATAGAGGCATAGACTGCAAAAGAAAAAAAAGAAGGGGGGTCATAGCTATTTACATTGATGTTCTTTTCCATCAGCAACCAAGGACTAGCTAAGGAGGAGCGATTTCACTTCTTTTTCTATCTTGTTCCTCTGTGGTTCTTTTACTATAAAATAGCACTTGTTTCTGGAGCTACGTGATTATTGTCACCTACCATTGCCATTGTGGAGTTCCCTCCCGGGAGAAATTAAAGAAACTGTAGGATTTGTCATCACAACTAGCTTCTAGGTTTTCCCAAGCTGCATTACTTGTGTAAGGTTTTTAAAGTTGTTGATCCTAAAGTATGGTCATGACATGATGCAATTTCTTAAGGATTTTATTTACATTAAAAATTCCTTGCTTCTCTTGGTGTGCGGATGTTATATACAGATAGTACATTAAATTATGGATATTTTGACTTGTTTTTAGGTGTACAAATGATGCATGCACAAACAATAACTAATCCAGGAGAAGAGATCAAAATAAGTTTTGGCTATAACTTCACAGATGATTCAGGTGAGGAATCAGATGGTATTGACAACTGCCACGGAATTAAACTTCATAGAGCCAACAATTCCTTTTCTTGCCTGTCTGGGGCGGCTTTAAGTGGTAACGCCACACTAGCTAACACAAATATTTGTAATGGCTTGTTTGGAGCTGAGATACTTCCAGCGTTGGATTCACCAACTTCTTTCCGGCGAATTCCCTCTTCCCAATCTTTCTCAAGGTTGGATTTATTGTCATCTTCTTTGCAAAGCAATCTGTCAATCTTGAGTTGTAGTCCATCCTCTCCAAGTGCGCTACATGATGACGAGTCATTTTCATGGAGGTCCACGAGTGCTCCTCGAAGTGAAGGTTTCTTGAATGCAACAGAATTTAAAATAGCAGGCGGTGCAGCTGGTGAAGACAGAGTTCAGGCTGTTTGTTCAGAAGAGAATGGATCACTTTTCTGTGGCATATATGATGGATTCAATGGAAGAGATGCAGCTGACTTTTTGGCTGGAACATTATATGAGACAATTGGAAATTACCTCAATTTATTATATTGGGAAATGGAACAGGAGTCTGGTAAACTTTCTGACCGTCTGGGTTTCTGTGGAACCCTCCATGATGCCGTTCAAGATGATAGATCTAGCATTAAGGTTAAAGATACTTCAGGAAATATTAATCAGGGATCTTATGTTGATTGCTCCGCAAAAGTGGAAAAATCATGCGACTCATTTAAGAAGAAGGTACTTAAGAGCTTGGAACTAGCTCTTCTTCAAGCTGAGAACGATTTCCTCCATATGGTTGAACAGGAAATGGATGACCGCCCTGACTTGGTATCGATTGGATGTTGTGTTTTAGTTGTGTTTCTCCATGGGAAAAACATGTATGTGCTCAACCTAGGTGATAGTCGAGCTGTATTGGCAACAGATTCTGATGTCGTCAGTATTTCCAAGGATGAAGTGTTGCAGGCTGTGCAGCTAACCATTAGTCATAATGTTGAGGATGAATCTGAAAGAACTCGACTATTAAAGGATCATCCTGATGATCCCTCAACAATCGTGGCTGGAAAAGTCAAGGGAAGGCTAAAGGTCACTCGGGCACTTGGAGTGGGATATCTGAAAAAGGTGCATTTTCTATTTTGTTTACTTTATCTAATCAGTTTACACTTGCCTTGCTATTCTTAATACTAGAAGTTTTTATCCATCCTAAATGTTAACATAGGTAAAGATTAATTTGTCTTCTTATTGAGACGAATACTGAATTATTTCAAACAAAATTCATTTTTTGTTGTGATTGATATGGAAGTCAAAGGTTTCGTTAGTGTACTCAATTATACATATTGATAGGCAATTTTTCAATAGGGCATAGCAATCATGTTGTGGCATTCCCTGGGTGCCTATGTTGATACATTCTTTTTTTATTCCTGCTTACCTATCAAAAGAGGGTTGAACAATTCATTATCTTGTTGCAGAAAACAATGAATGATGCCTTGATGGGCATTCTTCGAATTCGTAATCTGATCAGTCCTCCATATGTTTCCGTACAACCTCATATGACTGTACACGAAATCTCATGTTCAGACCAGTTTGTTGTGCTTGGAAGTGATGGTTTATTTGACTTCTTCAGCAATGATGAGGTTGTTAAGCTTGTCCATTCTTATATCTTATGTCACCCTTCTGGTGATCCAGCCAAATATCTAGTGGAGCAGCTCGTGATGCGAGCAGCAGATTGTGCAGGTACAATTTCGATGCGCTGCATCATTTCTCTGTCTCCATCCAACCACTTTTAACTTTCTTTTAATTTAATTTAATCGTATAGTAAAATCCATTAGACTACTATTTCGTCCGTCAGCACTTTTGAATGATGAAGTCAATGAAATCAGATACAAATCTTAGAGACTTAAGATTGTTTATTAGGTAGTAATTATTGAAGTGAGATCAGCAGAAGAATACAATATAAAGTCTTCTGTTTCCTATTTGCATTTCTTGATGAGCTAATTATGTAAAATTGTTTTAAATAAATTTTCAACAATTTGCAGGATTTAGTTTGGAAGAGTTGATGAGCATACCAGCTGGTAGAAGAAGAAAATATCATGATGATATTACAGTAATTGTAATAAATCTTGGAATTAACAAACGCACCTCAAAAGCATCCACATACCAATAAGTTTGTTAATTAGAAGAAATTTTTTGGCCTTTTCTTTTTTATTTTTCCCATTTGGTCTGTGGAAGATTATAGAAGGGGGAGTGGGTTATTTTATTTGTAGTAGTAGTGTTTATGTTTGTCATAATTTTTTTATGGACTTCTTCATGATCTTTAGCTATGTACAGAGTGTTTCTACATTTTTTTTTGGCCTTACATGAATTGGTTCTAGTGTACCTCTTACCTTCCCTCCCCCTCCCCCTCCAAAAGAAAAAATAAATGATATATCCAGTGAAATTCTAAAAAGTGGGGTTCGGAAAGAATAGAGTGTACTCATACATGAAGGTAGTGATGTTGTTTTTAAAATATCCCGGCTTAAGCAAATTAAAATAGTAATTAAAAAAACATGACAACTAATTGCAAAGTAGTGTGGGGTATACATGCAAGGAATTACAACAATAAGAAGGTGCAATCACTTAAATACATAAATTTAATTTGTGATATCAGATACCAAAAGCGGACTACGACTAATGTGGTGCTCTATACTACTACAGAGTCAAATACATCATGAATAGGCTGGTATAAAACAACTCCTAACTACCTCTAACCTTTACCCTTATTCAGTATCTTCATACCCTTCTATATAAAATTATGTCCTTAATAAACTGAACATGCGTCATATTATGTCTAATCACCTCTCTACCATAATTGAGATTTGAGAATTTTTAAAAATAACAACACAAAGTTTTGTCAAGAAGGTAAAAAATTTAAATGAATCTGTTTTTTAGAAAGAGGAATATGAAAGGGAGTTACATTCATGGAGCTAAAATAAATATGCATTTATTTGATTCCCCTTTGTAAGATGAAGAATCATATTGCTCATTATCAATGGCTGAAAAAGGCTCTTATCAACCTTTGCCTTTTTTTATAAAAAAAAATTGGAAAAAAATGATTCTTCTTGTTGGGGTCAACTTGGCAGTTTTTCGACCTTTCGAGCATTGGAAAGTGTTTATCAGATATGGTCAACTCTGAGGTTGCTCGACATTGCTTTTTAATAAAAATAATAATACCTATTAGTTACCACTAAGAAATAATTAAATTGATTAAGCAATAATGAATTAGGAATTCTATTAGTTTAATCTCATACCTTCTCTGTCTTCTTTTCACTAAGCTAGAATAATACTAGTAGAATAATGTATCAATCTATATATATAATGTATTGGTGTATATACACTGCACATTTAATGTAATACAATAACAATTACGATATTTAGTATAGTTCCACTAAGTGGTGTATGGGGACGGTAGAATATATGCATATATTTCCTCTATCTTTAGAGGTAAAAAGGTTATTTCTATTAGACCCTCATCTAAACAACCCAAAAAAGTATTGAAAGTGAAAGTATAAAGAAAATATATTAAGAAGTAACTACAACAAAATAATACAATAATTGAAATACAAAAAAAACAAAACATAAAGCAACATAAATCAAAAGCTAGAAGCCGTTTTTTTTTAGGCAAGAAACTTCATGAACAATACTACGACTACTAGTATGGACGAACAACGAGACAACACACTACTACCTACTAACCTTCTATCTTAATTGTGTCCTCCACAACCTTCTATTTAAGGTCAAGTTGAAATCCTGTCATATCTTGTCTAATCACCTTTCCCCAATATTTTTTCGATTCTATTACTTCCTCTCCTATAATTATCCATGATACATCAGTCTCTCACACCTTCGCATTAAGACATTTTTGCATCTATTCTTCACATGATCAAATCATTTTAGAATTGTTTCTCACATTTTGTCCTCCATCAAAGGCAGTCTCACCTTGTACTGAATATCCTTACTTCTAATTTTATCTCTACTAGTATGGACACACATCCAGTACACCAAACTTATTTATGTAACTTTCATCTTCTGAATGTGAATATTCTTGACTGGTCAACAATTTGTCAATACAACATAGTTGGTCCAACTACTACTCTATCGAATTCGCCTTTAAATTTTGGTGGCACATTCTTATCACACAAGACTCTGAATGCGAGTCTTTGTTTCATTCACTCTACACCTATAAGATAAGTGACATCCTCGTCAGTCTTTCCATTTTCTTGAACAATCAATCCTAGATACTTGAAACTTTCTCTCTTATCGATGGACTGTGTATCAAGCCTCACTTCCACACCAGTCTCCTATGTTATTATTGAACTTACACTCCAAGTACTTTGTATTGGCCCTGCTCGACTTGAACCCTTTAAATTTTAGGATTTGTCTTCAAACCTTCAATTTAATGTTAACTCTATCGCGAGTTACGTCAATCAAAATTATGTCATCCGTAAATAACATTCTACTTGACCTGAACCCTTTAAATTTTAAGAGTTGTCTTCAAACCTTCAATTTCGTGTAAACTCTATCGCGAATTTCGTCAATTAAAATTATGTCGTCGACAAATGACATACACCTTGTCAGATCACCTTGAATTCGCCGTGTTAATCCAACTATCATTAAATAAAAATAAAATGGACAAATGGTTAATCCCTAATGCAACTCTATCAAAACTAGAAAGTACTCTGAGTCTCATTCTGCTGTTCTTACATGCAATTAGCTTCATCGTACATGTCTTTAATTACCCTAGTATACGCCTCAGGTACACCCTTAACCTCAAAGCATATTTTATAAAACCTTTTTAGGACTTTATCGTAAGCTTTTTCTAAATCAATGACCATTATGTGTAAGTTCATCTTCATCGCCTTATTCTGCTCCACCGATCTTCTTGCAAGATAAATGATTTTTTTCATTTTTGTAATTGATTGTCCCGACATGAATTTGAGCTGGTTCTTGAGAATATATATGCCCCTTCGCACCCTTATCTCCATCACCTTCTCTCAAATCTTCATATTGTGACTTGTGTCAATGTCACCCGATCTTCTTTGTACAACAAAATCATGTATTTCATATCAAATGACATCAGGCATCTTTGCGGTCTTTAAGACAATATTAAATAACTCAATTAATCACTCACTCCATTTGCAGCTTAGACTCTTTCAAAATTTCACTAAGATCTCATCTGATTCAATTGCTCTACTCGCACGCATCTTACAAATAGCACCCTTAATCTCCCCAACTATTATAGGCCCATAATATCCACAATTGTGACACCTATTATTCAAATTCCCTAGCACAATGTGTCTTTGTCTACCTATTTGTTTAAGATCCTATGGAAGTATATTTGTCATCTCCGTTTAGTGAGAGCTTCCTCCATCACTATTTTGTGGCCCTCTTCTCGATGCACTTTATTTGGTCTAGGTCACAGGCCTTGCTCTCTCTTACCTTGGGTAGACTGTACAACTTTTTATGGGAATTATATGAAATAGCAAATTATTAATTTAAATTAAATGTTATAGCCATAATTTATTTTATTTGTAATTCGCAGTAAATATTCCATTTTTTTGTCATCTGATTCGATATACAATTAGCCATTTTCGGTATACAAATATATAAAATGCGTTTGTGTTTGTATAAAATGAGAGAAAATTGTATATACAAATACAAATACATATATTTTCGTCCTATATACTTATAATTATACAAATACAAATCTTATTATACAAATTACAATGTATAAATGAATTTATACAAAACTGAACAATTTGTATAAAATTTGATGTATCTAGCGAATCATACAAATCAAAAACTCCATAGCAAGCATAAAATTTGCTATGGAACGCAATTATGCAAACTATAGCTATAACATACAAATATGATTTTTATGTTTGCTATATGTGAAAGTTGCTCACTTTTTATCCCCAATCTTGTCCTCGAAATCTACATATATAATGTATTAGGGCTTGCTTGATTGGGAACAAGTTATTTCGAAGTTATTTATCTTAAGATTATTATTTCACCCTCAATGTAGGATAAAATAGAACTATAATTTTGGAATAATTAATTCCGAATCTATTATCCTACAATTTTATCCTAACCAAATATGAGATATGCTCATTCTAAAATTAATCTTGAAATTAGTTATTCCTTATTTCTCATACAAACAGGTCCTTAGTGTAGTAGTGTATATATATTGATGATATTATATGCATGCATACATGTATATGCTATATTTTGAAAGAAAAATACTGTTATATTTTGAAAAATAAATATAACTATTTTTTCAAAAAGAGATATTGATCTCACTAATAATATTTTCCCAAAAAACATCTAAATAGTTCAAAGTTCAACAACTTCATAATCATTCTCCAAACTTTCACGTCTGAATTTTTAAACTTGTCTTTTAAAATTTCGAACTTCATATCTTTGAGGTCTAAATTTGAATTTTTAAACTTGTCTTTTAAGATTTTCAGATGTTTAACTTCAAAATCCGAATATTAAAGGATGAGAAGGAGAATGAGCAAATTTTACTAAACTTCAAATAATTTTAAAAATTGACAAAATTTTAAATAACATATCCAAAAGTGGCTATTCATGATCATGGAAACCATTTTTTGTAAGTTTATTTGAAAATTTTAAAGTTAGAGTTGGAGTTGGAGTTGGAACTGTACTATACCGCTATTTATGATCATGAAAATAAATAAATAAAGTAGTTTATTTTTAAAAAAAAATAGAGTTCAAGTTAAAGCTGGAGTTGTTTCTTGCTATATTTGTTGCAAACAATATAAAATTAATAGAATTTTTAAAAACTACCAAAATTATCTGACTTGACTAATTTACCTCAATTATACTATCAAATAGGCTCTAACACAGTAACCTCATGAAAATAATAGTCACATAATTATGTCATAGATTAGATCTCATATACAAGCTATTACACACTATTATAGAAAAAAATCACATTGTTTGAAATATTATAAGTGGGAATTGTGTTTATTTATAATTTATGCAAATAATATTTAGTTATTTAAATATACTTTACCTAAAAATATGAAATATAATTTAAATGATATTTTTATAAAAAAATCAGGGTAAAATTTGAAAAAAGAGAAATATAATAAAAGTCAAAATAAGATTTTGAATGCTTTCTAAATCTCAAAATTCTTAAATTATATTTAAAATTTTCATGATTAAATATTAATTTTCAAATAAAATTTTAAAAATTCTATTTAAGAAAAGACAAAATTATTCTCATAACCAAACAGGTCCTACTGCTAACCGCACGAATTTTCAATATTTTCTGACAAAAATATATTCCTCCAATGCAAATTATTTTATTATATTCTAGCTAGCTTACTAATGAAGAAATCCACTTTCATTCTCAACAAGATTGATATTTAAAGTTATTTTTTATAAAAAAAGGTTTGATATTTTAGCTGATATACACAAATTGAATAATAATTGTGTTATAATCCTATAAATAGTGTCTAGAAAAAGTAGATAGTTTGTATATTTTATGAAATAAAAATATAAATAATGTAATTTTTTATTGAAAAATATAATATAAAATTAAAATAATAATTTAGTTTAAAAATTTGAAAAGTTGATATAATGATATTGAAATAATATTGACTGAACACACACAAAATATATTTTATTTTTTTATAAGCAGAAAATAATAGATTTTTTGCGGTAGAAGGCTAGACTGTTTCAAAGATTTCAAAATATTTATTTATAAAAGAATAAAAATTATAAAAAATAAATAAAAATATAAATATAGAAATAATTATGTGGGTTCACATAAATCATAAAAATAATAATAGTGCAAAACATGATAGCCACTATACTACAAGTACTTAGAAATTATATATGGATAACTTTTTAGCAAAAAATGAAATTATGAAGCGTTATTTAGTGGGCTTATTGTTTGGTGTGAGAGATTAAAAATTATGAAGCGTTATTTAGTGGGCTTATTGTTTGGTGTGAGAGATTAAAAATAATAGTAATGGGATAAAGAAATAGTGATAGGATGATATTTTTTTTATGTTGTTTGGTTGTCATGTTTGGGATAACTTATCCACCATTTATACCATAGTGATGAGATAAGTTATCCCATATACATGGTGGGATAAGTTATCCTAGGATAGTTAACCCCAGGATAACTTATCCTGGGATAACTTGTTTCCAACCAAATGGCCCCTTAGAGTAAGATATATACATGTCGTATTTCATTGTAGGGAAAATTGTATAAAACAACAAATTATTCCTTCAAATTAAATGTTATAACCACCGTTTGATTTAATTGTAACCCGTAGCACACGATTATCATTTGCCTCCCTCCCTGAATTTCTCGCTCGCCACCCTCGATTTCTCGCTGGGCAGTCTCTCCCTCGCCTCTCTCACTTTATACAAACACAAATGTATAAAATGTGTTTGTATTTGTATAAAGCGAGAGAAAACTGTATATATACATATCTTTTCGTTCGCCTCTCTCCCCAGATGAATCTCGCTTGTTACTCTCCCAGATCTCGCTCGTCACTCTCACTCGCCTCTCTCACTTTATACAAACACAAATGTATAAATTGCGTTTGTGTTGGTATAAAGCAAGAGAAAATTGTATATACAAATACAAATACATATCTTTTCGTCCTATACACTTATAATTATACAAAGATAGATCTTCCCCTGCCCAGTTTTCTTTTGTCTTTCTCGATTTATACAAACACAGATTATACAATTGATTCTTTTGTGTATGTATATTAAAACAGATTATACAATTGATTATTTTGTATATGTATACCGAAATATACATATTAATAGTATATGTTTGCTATGAAGCGCAATTATACAAACTATAACTATATCATACAAATATGATTTTTATGTTTTCTAAACCTAAAATTTACTCTTTATTATATATTTGAATAATATTTAAGCTAAGTAGTAATGGTAGTAATTCAAACTTTAGCCTTGAAAATAATAGAGTACTAGCTTTCTTTTGATAATTATCCCTTTCTCATGCATTTTTTTATTCTCAGTTTTTTTTTCTTATTCTGTGTAATTAGCCTTGAAAATGTCAAAATTGAAACAAACAGAAGGAATACAACGTAACTCGAGAGAGCTCTGATCCAACAGAAAAGACTATACTAGTACATATTCTTTTTAAAAGTCATATAATTAACCGAACGAATGAAAAAAAAAATTGCTACAAGAGGATTGAAAAGAAGATTGGTCAACTTTTTAAAAGTCTATAAGGTTCACAAAGATGTTGATTCCCACCAATTAGATATTAGTGTAACAATTTTTTGATATTCCTCTTCTTTTTTCTTTTCATTTCATTTTCTCTCTAAGGATCTTTGTTTGTCCTATTACCCATTTAGTTGAAAGCCAGTCTTTAAAACCCTTTTCTTAGTTAATTTCTATGTATTAAATATCTCAAACTTTTATGCATGAAGAAGCTAGTAACAGTAAATATTGGAAATAATATTCCTTATGCCTATTTAAATGACATGTTAGATAGCAAATGCTAGGAAAAGTAATAAAGAAGAGAAAACTATTGGCCTCTCTTGTGAATATTCTCAATGGATAGCTGTGCATACATAAGCTAAAATTATTCCAATTTTATCCATCAACCTCTTGAGTGCCTCTAAAGTTCATTTGCCTTTGTAAAAACAACAAAATATTATATTCCCTCCATGTTGTGAGGCTACTTTTTATAACTTGTATATAGTGATAAAAAATGCATGTAGGTTTCTCAATATCCATTTCACCATTTACTCTACCTACCATTGGTACTATTGCACGTTATTTAGGATTTGAAATTTGAGTTCAATCACAAACTTTAGTTTATTGGATTTGAATGGTTGTAACTAAAATATTACATTCTCCTATGTGTGTTGCATCTTTTTTTTTGTTCCCTTCTTCTTTAACCCATTTGCTTGAAAAGAGATTAATGATATGGGTTGAACTAGTTAAGATTTTGACGTTCAAGGAGAAATTTAATAACACAAAGCTTCCTCTGAAATAAATCTACTTATTTGATTGATGTTTAATTTTTGCCTTTTCTGCTCGAGCAAACTCAAAATTAGGGTTCATCCAGGACTCGAATTTCTCACTCCAGCGAGATTTTGAAGGTTTCACAATATCTTTCCCTAAAGGTGGTATTTGTTCGAAATAGTGCTATAAAATGAGGATAAGCTTTATGATCAGGTGGTCTATCTTCGTAATAGAAGAGACATTTGACGATAAGCTTGTGTTTATTTGGAGAAAATAGTAATAAATCTTCCTTCTATTGCTTTGTTCCAATAGAATCTAAGACGTACTTGACAAACAAAAGAACAAACAATATTTCATTTAAGATATATATTAATATTTATTTTTGATAAAAATTATTATTGAATTCAATCGAACTCATTTCCAAACTTCTAGCCTTCTCCACTCTCCTAAGAGAACGACCCTTCTTGTCATTAAAGTCACAATTGTTCGTGTGACAATCTAAAACGGTTAGTAATTAAGTTGAAAGATAAAGTAGTAGTATGCACATTACATTTTACAATATGCTTACTAGTTATCTAAAGTCAAAATACAAAAATAACATAATCTAATTATAACATAATTAAAACTCTAATTTCCTGCCAAAATTCGAATACAATTTTATCTTAATATACATACAAAATTCCACATCAACTTTAATCACATGATATAGCAAGCATGAGGGTTTTCATCACTCAAGATCTCAAAAGAATCCAACGGTGTAGATTGTTGCTTAGAATAAATATCAGACTGCATGTACGATGATGATGGAGCATAGTAATATGGCGGCGCACTGCTTACCATAGGGTGTGCCGCATTGTAACTCATAACATAACTCTGATGCTGCTGCTGAGGAACATAATAACTAGCATGTGGATGCTGATCGTACGGGTTAGAATAAGGATGCTGAAATGAATGGCCTAGATTCACTTGATCCATCATTTGATTGGGACCCATTTTCGCAACATCTGATTCGCTGCTTGGCGGTGCACCATTAGACCCTGCACTCGCATTTGGATTTGCATTGTTATTCCCAGTACTCTTCTTCTTTTTCTTTTTCTTCTTTTTCTTAGCACCTCCGGCGGCCTTTTGCTCCGGCGCCGGGAACCTCTCAACGACGGCGATATTCTCCGGCGGCCTTTCATCTGGCCTTACTTCTTTGACATCCATCGTAAAAGTCTCAACCCCGCCAAATCTCACACCATGTCTTTGAGGACCATGTTCAGCTGGTTTTTCATTATTATTATGTTCATCATCTTCATGATCATCATTGTCGTCGTCGTCGCTGTTTTCGTTTTTCTTTGGTTTCTTCTCTCTTAATATTGGCTTCGGCTCTGGCCATAACTCAGCACTTCTTCCATTTCTTATCAGTTTTTTTATCAAAGTCTCAGCTTCAACATTTCCAGTCACTATAACTTTCTGTTGCTGTGGATCAATATCTGTTGTATAAACACCTAAAGAAAAACACAAAACACCCATAATTTATTATCACTTGATTTAGATATGCATATGTTCTGATTTTTACAATAACAATTTTAAGTGATCATATTTTAATTTATACATGTTGAATGAATTTATTAACACAAGTACACTAATATACTGTGTTCGACTGAACCTGCATGCAGACTAGAGAGGAAGAAAAGGGAAGGAACCTTCAATGCTTTGCAGGACTTTCTTGACTTTTCTCTTGCAGGCTGGACAGTGGATGGAAACTTTCAAAACCCATGTCTGGAAAAAAATAAAAAGCAGATATATTAAGTATAAAAAAATATCAAAACGGAAAGTTGAAAGAGTAATTAATATAAATTAAAAGGATATGACCCTGTAGTGAAGTGGAGGAAGCTGAGGTAGTTGTTGTTCTTGATCAGGTGTAGAGGATGCCATAAGAAATGAAAGATAGAAAATAGAGAGATTGTTTAATTTGATGTTTTAGAAAGTAGTAGTAGTATTGATGGAAGAGAATTTAAGAGAGAGTGCAGTGCAGTGTGTATAAAAGGCAGATAGTGTAAGTTGAAAGTGACATAAGATGCTTCTGGACTTTGCACTTACTATGCTTTTATGTTTACATGCACTAATCTTCTATACAAGAATTTATACCTTTGCTTTCTTTTTTCTCTATCCCTTTTTGGTTTATTTTTTTGAGTGTTACATTCAACTATTAACTAAGGTTTCAATTTCAACTAATTATTTATGATGAGGGTATTTACCAGGTGAACGACCCCTTCTTGTCATGAAAAGCGCTATTAGATCTGAAAAAAAATATATTGATTTAAATTTTTTTGAAATTTGTTAGTAGTAAGAAATATGAAAATAGGTATATATGAGTGGCTTACTTTAGGTCCTAATAATTTTTAAACATGAATTTTATGCTTTTAAAAAAAGAGAAAAAGAAAAGCTATCTAACTTTTTATCGAAAATATTTTTAAAATTTGAATTAACTAACTCAAATCGTTATAATTATAAATAAGGTTTTTTATAACAATATCTAATATATTGTATTGCAAACACATAATTAATATCTTATCAACTAAAATTAATCTTTAGTTTTATATATCTATGTGAGGTTAACTAAAGACTTTATGTCATTCAATAATACTACCTTAAAAACAACAAATATGAAAAAAAAGACAAAAGAAAAAAACAACATAATAACTCTAAATTATTAATTTTTGGGTGTATTTGTATACTAGATAGGCATGATCCATGTTACCACGGACCCAATATTTTATTTGTAGATGCTTTACATAGTATTTGGTAATGAAGAATAGCAGTAAAGAATGAGAATTAAAATTGCATGAATGACTTAAGCAAAACGTGTAAAATTGCATGAATGACTTAAGCAAAACGTGTAAAAATGATTGAGCTACGGTTGATATTTCAGAGTTAGTAATATGCATGTTGACAGATTGAATACAACCAAAGTAATCAGTACTTCTTATACTTTTGTAGAGATTTTATTGCATCAATTCTCTATTATTTTCACAAAGTTTTTTGGCTTAGTCAATTTCTCCTTCTTTCAAAAATAGCTACTATGTCCTCCTTGCTTGTAAAATTTGTATGTGCATTATAAAAAATACAGATTATAGAGCAAATAAATTAAGCTCGACAATGAATTACACTTTCACTTTTTTGCATTCTGTTATCACGTATTTACTTGTTGATTTGAAGAGAACATGTTTTTATATATCAATTGAATAACTCATTCAACTTTATAAGTGTTGTCATGTTGCATCTAGCAATGCTAGCTGTCGTAGTTTGAATTACCATCTTAGAACAATTATTGGATGTGCTTTGCACTTTGCCCTCTCTGTCAAGCCAAAAATCAATTAAAGACCATTTAAATATGAAGAATGGTGATAAAGGAAATAAAATTATCTATTGCATTAGTGAACTTTAGACTAATATATTTCACCTTTTAGCTATTCGGCTTCTTCAACTTATGCGATACGGAGAGCGGAAGTGCTGCATCTGTATAAACAGAAAGCAGAACTCACCAGATCATTTAAGTTCATTCATGTAGAAAGAAGCCAACCTTGTGTGGTTGGTTCTTATTCCATAAAAAAATCATATTCAAAATATCAGTTGTACGTCTTCTCATTTTGATTCCACAGTTGGTCGAAATAAATGGGAATTTCACATGTCAGCTACAACTTCTAGTGGGAGCATGTAAATTTATTTGAATGTTGCGCATACTCTTCACTTTCGATGCCGCACTCGTGTCAGATTCTCCAAAGTACATTGCTTTTAGAGAATTCGATATGCACCCAATTGACATTTTTGAAGAGTTAGAACAACATAGATTTTCTCAATAATACCATGAAGAAGAAGAAGATGAGGATGAGATGAAGTCTAATATGTTTTTGACATCTTTATCACATTCACGTCCAGGTCTAACATGACATTAGAGCTCTTTCACTTGGTCATGAGTTTGAAACTTAAAAGATCAATTTAATGACCAGTATACAAAAAAGCTAAAATAGTTGTAGGCAAAGGTAATCTTTCACATTCATCAGATTTTTTATTACCATCATTAAACTTTCATAGTCATTTAAATAATAAGCTCTTATTATGCAATCTTAGATTTCTTATTTTCAAACCTCCAACCTTCTTGTGAATCATTACTTTTTGCCATTTAATAATTGTAGTTTTCTCTTATTTGTGTGATCTTGCGTTTCCACATGAAGTTAACTTTTTATGGTATTCAAATTTTCCTCAACATAACCATGCAGCTTTAACCAAAACAATAAGTAGGTTGAAATTTCATCCAACACACTATTAAAAGACAAATTTTTTTTTTTTGAAGAAGTCATCTTACTGAGACATCTATCTAATACCTCTGTCAGATACTTTTGTCATTCTTCTTTGCACCTCAAGAAAGTCCCAAATATGTTTAGGCAACTCTTTAACCTTTCATCTAATCCCTATAGAAAATCCCTGAGGTAAATCCTCTATACAATGGTCTGCATATATGTTGTACATAATATATACTCCTATTTAATTTACTCATTTTAAGTGCTTTTGATTTTAACCTCATTTTTTGTTGTGTTTGATTGCCAGAAAAGGCAAAAAAATTAAATAATCTAAAAATTGGGTATGATCAACTTATGACTTTTAACTTTTAGCTAGGGGTGGGCGTTCGGTTTAATCAAGTTTCGGTTCGGTTCTTTGGTATTCGGTTTTAGAAAAGTGTGCACCATATTTCATACCAAACTAGTTCGGTTCGATTTTTTCTACTTTGATTCGGTTTAGTTCAGTGTTTTAAAATCGGTTTTTCGGTGTGAATAAAACTAAAGAGGGAATATGATAAAGTGTTAAGAGTTTCATGTGTTTAATTTATAATTAAGAAGACGTAGCATAGATGATTCTTTAACTAGAAAATTCAAATTTTGTTTATGTTTCTAGCAAAGATGCCAAAGGATTTGTTAATTAGATGGATTATTTACCCTCCCATGTTGCTACAGAGATGACCAACTAAATATACAACGACAGAATCAGCAAACATATGCAGATTAATGGTAAAGAGCACACAACAATTATCTTTACTCACAAAACAAGGTCTACAAAGACTTGTCCACACGTTTTTTCTTTTAAAAAAAACACAACACCAGGTAAATATTTTGAGTCAAAATATATAAGTATGGTTAAGTAATACTAGTATACGTGCCCGCGCGTTGCGTGGATAATTTAAAATGTAATAATTTTATAATTAAAAATAACTAATAAAATATATAATGCACTTAATAATATATTTAATTTATTATAATAACAATATAATAATACAAATCATTAACTTGTGTATTTGAGCATTATTAAATTTACATCATTAGTACACAATTTAATTTATTGTAATAAAATATAATATAATATTATATATATATATATATATGGATAGTTATCTTTGAATTCAAATTTAAAAATTAAAAACTTATAGTATATTTTAAAATCGCAATTTTCAACTTAATTTAATGTTGTTATATATATTGTGAATAGTCTTAAATTTGCTAAATGACTTATAATAGTGATATTGTTCAAGATAGAATTCAACACTAGCTAGATATAGATAAATATTATTTATCTTAATTCAAGTTTAAATTTTATTTCTCATAATATTATTTTTCAATTTTGAAATTTGATTGTCCTTTAAAAGTAATATTATGAAAACATAACTTAATGCCTTCTATGTTTATGATAGTGATAGA
>JAJOOF010006292.1:0-21499 GCA_029582545.1 Solanum lignicaule
TGGTCTCATGTGTGCTTATTATCAACTCGCAATATGGCTTTTGCGAGGTTGTTGGCTCAAATAATAAGGTTAAAATCACAATTTTCAGATTATGCAATTTATTTTCTTAAACTCCGTGCCAAGTTAAACTAGGTCATTCTTTGTGAAACGGAGGAAGTATATGGTCTTGATAGATGCATCTACAAGATGGTCTCATGTGTGCTTATTATCAACTCGCAATATGGCTTTTGCGAGGTTGTTGGCTCAAATAATAAGGTTAAAATCACAATTTTCAGATTATGCAATTTATTTTCTTAAACTCCGTGCCAAGTTAAACTAGGTCATTCTTTGTGAAACGGAGGAAGTATATGGTCTTGATAGATGCATCTACAAGATGGTCTCATGTGTGCTTATTATCAACTCGCAATATGGCTTTTGCGAGGTTGTTGGCTCAAATAATAAGGTTAAAATCACAATTTTCAGATTATGCAATTTATTTTCTTAAACTCCGTGCCAAGTTAAACTAGGTCATTCTTTGTGAAACGGAGGAAGTATATGGTCTTGATAGATGCATCTACAAGATGGTCTCATGTGTGCTTATTATCAACTCGCAATATGGCTTTTGCGAGGTTGTTGGCTCAAATAATAAGGTTAAAATCACAATTTTCAGATTATGCAATAAAAACAATTCGTCTTGATAATGCTGGTGAGTTTACATCTCAGACATTTAATGATTATTGTTTGTCCACTGGAATAACAACTGAACATCCCGTTGTACATGTTCATAATCAAAATGGTTTAGCAGAGTCATTGATTAAACGTATTTAATTGATAGCTAGACAATTGTTGATGAGGACAAAGTTGCCTGTTTCGATTTGGGGGAATGCTATTTTGCATGCGGCAGGCACTTGTGCACATAAGGCCAACCAGTTATCATTACATCTCCCCATTGCAATTGGTTTTTGGTCAAGAGCCAAACATTTCCCATCTTAGAATCTTTAGTTGTGCTATATGTTCCAATTGCTCCATCACAACGCATAAAGATGGGTCCCCAAAGAAGATTGGGGATATATGTTGGGTATGAATCTCGTTCTATTATAAAATATTTGGAACCTAGAACTGGATATTTATTTACCTTGTCGATTGTCATTTTGATGAATCAGTATACCCAACATTAGAGGGAGAACAAAAGCAGTTGGGAAATGAGATAGATTGGAATTCAGTTTCACTGTCTCATTTAGATCCTCGAATAAATCAATGTGAGCAAGAAGTTCAAAAGATGATTTATTTGCAGAATATTGCAAATCAACTGCCGGATGCATTTACTAACCTTCCACAGGTTACTAAATAAGTCTGGACCACGCTTAAAACGTGATAGACCAATTGGTTCCAAGGATAAAAATCCTCGAAAAAGGAAAGGAATAAATGATCAAGATGATCATAATATAGAGGCAATTGCTCATGAAGAGCTCCGAGACATAACAAATGATGACACCATTGAGAAGGTCCATGTACCAGAAAATAATGAGAATAAGGAAATCTCAATAAATTATGTCTCGACAAGAAAAAGGTGGAATTGAAATAATATTGTGGTGGATAATATTTTTGCCTATAATGTTGCAATTGAAATAATGCAACAAGATGAGGATTTGGAATTAAGATTTGTCAATGAATGTAGACAGAGAGATGATTGGTCAAATTGGAAGGAAGCAATTCAAACAGAATTGACTTCACTTGAAAAGCGTGAAGTTTTCGAACCAATAGTCCGAACACCCGAAGGTGTCAAGCCAGTTGGGTACAAGTGGATTTTTGTGCGAAAACACAATGAAAATAGTAAAGTTGTAAGATATAAAGCACGACTTGTGGCCAAGGATTTTCGCAAAGGCCTGGCATTGATTATGAGGAGACATATTCTCCTGTGTTAGATGCAATTACCTTCATGTATCTGATAAATATGACAGTTCATAAAAATTTTGAAATGCATCTAATGGACGTTGTCACAACCTATTTGTATAGCTCACTAGACCATAATATTTTTATGAAAATCCCTGAAGCACTCAAAGTGCCTGAAACGTATAAAAATTCAAAAGAAAGTTGTTCAATAAAGCTTCAGAAATCCTTATATGGATTGAAACAATCAGGGTGAATGTGGTATAATCGTCTTAGAGAATACTTGTTAAAGTAAGGGTATACGAATGACCCTATTGTCCTTGTATTTTTATACGAAGGTCAAAATTTGAATTTGTAATAATATTTGTTTATGTTGATGACTTGAACATCATTGGAACTCCTAAAGAGCTTTCAAAAGTCGTTGAGTGTTTGAAGAAAGAATTTGAAATGAAAGATCTTGGTAAGACAAAATTTTGTCTTGGCCTTAAGATTTAACATTTGACAAATGGAATATTTATCCATCAATCAAGATATACTGAGAAGCTTTTGAAGCAATTTTACATGGATAAATCACACCCATTAAGTACCCTGATGGTTGTGAGATTTCTTGATATAAATGAAGATCCATTCCGACCTCAAGAAAAGGATGAAGAGATTCTTGGTGATGAAACACCATATATCAGTGCTATTGGGGCACTAATGTACCTTGCCAACAATACCCAACCAGATATTTGCTTCGCAGTAAGTTTATTGGGGAGATTCAGCTTATGTCCAACAAGAAGACATTGGAAAGTTGTTAAGCATATATTCAGATATCTTCAAGGAACAATTGATATGGAATTGTTGTATTCTAATACATCCAAGTCATAATTGATCGGTTATGCAGATGTTGGCTATTTGCCTGACCCATAAAAGCCCGATCTCAGACATACTATTTATTCACATATGGAGGTACAACTATATCATGGCGTTCGATGAAGCAAACAATAGTTGTTGCTTCTTCAAATCATGCAGCGATAATAGCCATTCATGAAGCCAATCGAGAGTGTGTATGGTTGAGATCAATGACTCAACACATTTTGCAATTATGCGGTCTTTCTGTGCAAACAAAGATTCCAACAATATTGTATGAAGATAATGCTGCTTGCATAGCTCAATTAAATGGATGATTTATCAAAGGAGACCGAACAAAGCATATTTCATCTAAGTTCTTTTTTACACATGATCTTCAATAAAATAGTGAGATAAATGTTCAACAGATTCGTTTGAGTGATAATCTTGCAGATTTATTCACTAAGGCATTATCAACGTCAACATTTGAGAAGTTAAGATATAAGATTGAATGCATCGTCTCCGAGATATCAAATAATATTTTCATCAGGGGGAGTAAAATACGCGTTGTACTCTTTTTCCCTTAACCAATGTTTTGTCCCACTGGGTTTTCCTGGTAAGGTTTTTAATGAGGCAACACTCAAGGCGTATTACAAGATGTGTGTACTCTTTTTCCTTCACTAGGCTTTTTCCCACTGAATTTTTCCTAGTACGGTTTTAACGAGGCACATTATCTATAAACATCCAAGGAGGAGTGTTACAAATCCATTTAATTATGGATGTTTCTTTTCATCAACAACTAACGTAATGTATTAATTTAATGTATGCCTTAAAGATTACTAACGTATTTTGGTTTAAGGTTGTAAACGGATGATTCTACATCCTATCAAAGGGTATTCTTTCACCCTTAAGAAAAACAACAAAAAGAGATAAAAGAATACTCTCTACTCTATACTTCTCATTAGCATTTGTCTTTCATTTCCTGTTTAGTATTATTGTATTTTGCTCATTTTACAACACCTATCTCATAAAAATATATTTTTTTTTTTATATTGATAGTCTTATATTTTAAGTAACTTAGTAAGAAAGTATATATGGATCGATCGAGTAGCAATGCGTAAATGAAAAAGGAAAAAATCAACTAACTTGAAATTATCCATGAGTGCTTTAAACAAGTCTTCTCTAAATAACGAATATAAGTTCTCAAAAAAAAAATAATCATGCACCTATTTTCTTTGTTTCATATTAATTGATCATTAAATGTATAATAGCCACATTTTCTCCTTGGAATAATTTTGGTATCGTTTAATTCTAAAAACCTTTTGTCTTTTTATTTTTTATTTTTATTTCGTGTTCTTTTATTTTATGGTTTTTTTTCAACATTGATAATTCTTTACTTTTTTTTTTGTTTCTCAACATAGTATAATATTTCAAGAATAAAGTTTACTAGTACAGAAAATTCTTTAGCTTATTCTCACCTTAAATATCATACAATTTAATATTTAAGTATAAAAATATAAGATGAAATTAATGGTATTAATAAATATCAAATTTTGTATTGAATATATTGTAATTTTTACCAATTTTGGAGAGTAGTTTTCTAAAATTAGTTGACTTAACTATGATTATGATATTTGTTAATATAATATAATCTTGACCTTTAAACTTTAAATAAAACACATGTCTCTCATCTAGAGGTTCACTTGACGAATGGAGGGAAGGGGTAATGGAGTGGAGCCGGATCCACTTTACTATATTAAAAAAGAATTAATTAATTTTTTTTATATTACCCTTTCATTTAATTCTTTTTTAAAGTGGTCACATTTATTTGTAAAATTCCTAAGAAATTTTTTAAGGGGTGAATTAATAAAATTATCTTCTTATTTATAATTTCTTAAGCACCGTGCAAAATGAAAATTGATCAACTACTATCGTACGGGGAGTACATCTTAAATCATCATAATGACAACTACATATATATCATAAATCAACGACTAAAAATAATTTGTCATTGCATGTATTCTTAAAAATATGGGATAAGGGTCTGAAAAATATCCCAACTTTGGTCGAATTTGCTGTTGCGATACTAAACTTTCATAAGGACCTATTACCTCCCTAGACTATTTAATATCGTATTTTTTACCCCTTGAACTATTTAATAGTGTATTTTAAAGGTATATATGTGCTCACGTGGACACATTACTATTTTTAATTTTGCATTATTTTTTATGTCCACGTGGACAAATATATATGTTTAAAATACGGTATTAAATAGTCTAGGGAGGTAATAGATCCTCATGAAAGTTTAGTATCGCAACAACAAATTCGACCAAAGTTGGGATATTTTTCAGACCCTTATCCCTAAAAATATCAAAAAAGTTATATACATTAGTTGAATCTTTCATGAAAAAATAGTGATCTAAATTGATCTAATTATTTATCCTTCTAAAGCAAAAAAAAAAAAAAATTAAAAAAATACTATTATTAATATTATCATGATTTGGCAAGTTATAATTTTTGAATCATACCTAAGTCGATCACTCACTAAGGACGATTTATAGATTATTATTTTTTCACAAATAAAATGAAAAATGAGTTTATGTTAATGATCAAGACCTAGTTAATAACAACGGTTATTTCTCGATCATCTGTGTTGAGAATATGAAAGTTGTTAGTAACTAACTTAGGGATTAATTAGTTCAGTAAATTACTATTAGCTATTAAACAGTTAGTTAGTAGAAGATTCCTTTCAAGTATTGAGTCGGTTAGTTGTATGTGTATAAATAGTGTCACGTTGTATATGTGTAGATAGCTTTGATCAATAACATTTGATTCTTCTTTCTTTCCAGAACCTTCTCTCTCAATCTATACTTTGTTTCAATATCCAGTTTACTGTTTTAACAATCTGGAGTTTAGAAATCGAAAACAATAGTTAAGTGAACTATGCTATGACAACATGTTTTGAATAAAATAGTATGTATTCTCATTTAAATTATTTGTCATTAACTTAATAGTGAAAATTTGATTATCTATAAACCATCCCTAATATTTATTTATTACACATTTACATTATAATTTGGCACACATTTATGAACTATCATATAACTCAAAATACTTAAATTATTAATATATGAAAAATCTTAATTAAATAATGTGAGCCTTTCTCCCCCCCACCCCCCACCCCAAAAAAAAAAATAAAACACAAAAGAACAAAACTTTTTTTCATATGCGTTTTGGATACATGCGATCCAGTTTAAAGTATGAATTCACGTGATTCAGTAATTTTTTCGAGCGTTATATATATATATATTAAATTTAAAGATTTTTTTTATTTTTAATTTTTTTTTTAACTTTAAAGTCAATTATTATATTAACTTGAGGTTATTATAAAAATTTATAAATTTTAAATTTGCCATCATGTTGTTGATAATGACAAACAAAAAAAATCAAAGAAGTAGGAGTACTGGATAACAATATCCCCCACCTTCGATCGATCTATCGTCATCACCACCATAATAAAAGGTGTACATTTTTTTCTTTTCTGCACTTTTGACGATTCGGTAAAGGATTCTTTCATGATACCCCTCTTCAACAAATTAAATATCTACTATGTCTTATTCTATAGATATTTTTAGTTCACCGATATAGATTGTGGTCGGATAGTTGAGATTTTATGCATTCTCTTTAATTAGAGATTTCGAGTTTAGATATAGGGTATGCAAAAAATTTACGTTGAGAGCAATGTCTCCAAACTGGGCTTGCAATTAGATACAATTTGAATACAGTCGAGTTTCAATGCAGGTATTGAACATCGAGTAAGAAAAAGAATGAAAGATATTTTGAATTCATTGCATAATGTGTTGTTACACTTGCACACCACTACATAGAATGTGTTTTTCACGCTCTTCATGGTTTCTGAAATACTTGTAAATTGAGATTACTACTAGTAACTTTATCCTAGTTTAATTAACCCACAAACGATGGTTAAGTTGGTTGAGTACGGGATCTTTCCAAATAAGGAATCTCAAGTTCATTATTCTTTTGTATATTTATCCGATTGAACTTGTCACACGAAACTTGTCTAATACCATTATATATAAGTTATTACGAACTATACGACACCCAAAAAATAACGGGTTCTTTTGTCATTTAAAAGAAACTGTATCCAAATTTTTGGGCCAAACAATAACTTTAACTTGGTGTCAAGAGGAATGTGAAGAAAAAAAATCTAACGTACTTTGTGTTCTTCTTTGACTTGGAATAAAGAAAAGGTCAAAAGTATGAGTTGGTAGATATTTTGGTGAGGAATGTACATTTTTTGCCCCAACGAAAGCTTCCTTGTTCAAAAAATAATTTATAAGCAAGTATTAGGTCCATTATGCATGTTAAAAGAGTATAAAATATATTTACACAATTAAGTCATTTATTAGATTATTACAAATAAGTATCTTGATATATATTAATTAAAATTTTGGTAAAATTGATAATTAACTTGCTCTCACAAAATTCATCATAGAGAAGGGTAGTTTACAAAAATAATTACTACATTTTGGATTTTAAAATATTCATTCATTTTGGATCATAGAAAAATGTCAGAAATTCATTTATTTTAAAATAGAAAGAGTATTGTTGAGAAATAGAGGAGTTGTATCAAAAGGAGAAAAAAAAGGGGCATCAATCGTAAAAATATCATTTAACTTTATCTCAGTTGGCATCTAAACCCTCCAATTTTGATTGTGCACAAATATGTATTTAAACTTGTATAAAATTGAGCAAGTAGACACACGCCTACTTAACGTCCAACGTGTATTATGTCACGTAGGACACACGTGTATACTTGTTTTATTTTATACGAATTTAAGTACTTACTTATACACACTCAAAATTAAAGGACATATATAACTATCATTTGAAATCAAGTTAAATAACATATTTATATATTATGTCAAAAAAATCATAAAACTTCTTATATTGACGTGAGCAAGCAACAAATTGTAATTAATTTGGTACAAAAAAAGATACTAAGTACGTCTACAAGGGATGGATTGCAACATGTAACCAATTTTTCTCATGCAATATTCCAATTTTGCTACAAATATTTAAGCACTCTCTACCTTTTCTATATCTCATCAATGCAATATTCATACACACTTTCAAAAGGAAGAAGCTAAGAAAGAAAAGATATTTTAAATTTGCATCCTACGTGAAGTTTGACGTGTATTATTATATCATATAATACACACGTATGTACTTACTTGATATAAAGAATAAACTTACATAAAATTTAATATTACTAAAATAGAATTAATATTTTAATATTTATCTTTTCCTTTTCACATAAAACAAAGCATAATTTCATGCAATATCAAGTTTTACAAAAAAAAAAAAAAACTTCAGATTTTCGTGTCATATTACTTGTCGGCCACTTTGTCCTTTACAAAATTTGTTAAGAAATTATAAATAATAATAAAAGATTTACTACAGTAACTCTCTTTAATATATTCAATTTATGTGCCTTATTCAGAGAACAAATACTCTTTTGACTAGACGCATATAAATTATTCTAAGCAAATTGCAAGGTGTATAAAATGTGAAATAAGAATATATATGGATTAGAATTATTTATTTTTGACTATAAGTTTCAAAATATTTTTTTGTTCTTAAACTTCCTTAGTCAAAATACATCCCATAAATTAAAATAGGAAAAAAAATTAATACACCAAAATTAAACCATCAATAATAAATAATTTCACATTACAATACATTACATGTAGTCATACTTATAATGTTTGTATGTATTATAATTTCAATATTATTAATATATACGTAATGACATACAATTACATTATTAATTTCTGCATAATTTGTATCGAGACGAAATAAGTAATAGTGGGTGAAATGTTTGACAACGATATATAGTACCCCACACTCCTCAGTACCATTGTAAAGATAATCATATAAAAAGCCCTAAAATATCCTAATTGGTATTCGAAACTTATAGAGAGAACAAAAAAGCGAAAAACAGACTAACCACCTGGTGGTCTTCCGGCAGTACACCGGCCGGAATTTCACATTTCCGGCGCCAGCACCGGTCGGAGCTTCTCAAGGAGAACAATTACAGATCGATCAGTTCATATATATGGATCCGAAGAAGGATTTTAAAGGAAAATACGAATCTTCAAGTAACAGTTTGTATTGGACTAATGAAAGGCATGTTCATTTCCTCAATTCCATTGAAGCTTCCTTTGTTCAAACCTTGCTAGAGAATAATAACGCCGCCCGATTTCTTCCGCTGGACCGCCATTTACCCGATAGTACAGATTCAACCCTTGATACCCCTAAAGAAAGACGACGTAGATTTTCTACTTCAGGTACTGACAAATTCTGACAAAAATCTGTCGCTAATTTTATTTAATAATGAATTATAGAATAAGTATCAAAATATCTCGTTAGCTGGAGGCTATTTTAGCTAGCCTCCAGCTAACAGAAGTTTGTTGCATGCGGTACATGTTAAGAAAAATAATGTGTGCACAGAAAATATTGTACATACCAATCCTGCAATCTGCAAGGGAACAGATCTGGAATATAAATGTTTATATTATTATTATTATTATATATATACTATATAAATTATGCGATAGAGTTGATTCTGAAATATATATTAAACGAGATCCATCTAGTATAATTATTTGAACATATATGTATAAATTTAGACTTTAAAACATTGAATTCTACCAAACTCATGATTAGATCCAGAAATAGGTCTACACATGATTTGTGTTTGTGGTGGTTTTAGAACATCCAAAAAGATAAAAAGTGCAAACTAATTAATTAGATGGGGTTTTTGCTTCGTTCAAAAATAAATAAATTATTGGATACTTTTGTGCGATTTAAAATTAATGATCATCAGAAATTGAACCACACAGATAAAATAGTACTCCATTCGTTTCTGATTTTCCGTTCTACTTTTCATTTTAGTCTGTTTAGAAAGAAGAATGGTTTTTTATTTTTTTGGTAATTTCTTAATTCTAACTTTTTAGTGACATGTTTAAAGCCTGTAAAATTTAAGGACATTTTAGTATATTTCACATATTTATCTTTAATTTAAGACTACAAAATTTAAAATTTTATTTATTTTCTTAAACTACATATCAAATCAAAGCCATAAACAAACCAAGTTAAAACATAAAGAGTACTATTTACTAAGAAGATATTTTTTTTTTGGTTGTCATAGGGTACGTAGCAGTAGTCTTTTTCTTCACACACACACCTATATATAATTCAAGTCGAAAATAATGTACTCATCACCCTAAATTCATCTACGGCCCTAAATATATGTTTTATTTTTTCCTTTCGCAAATCGTGCATACATAGATATAGTACATTATGTTTGAATACGTGTGTTATATGTGTAGCTGAAATACATATATAAAAAAGAAAAAGTTTTCCCTTTGAACTAATTTTTTTTTGTATAAATGTTGCAAAAACTATATATTAAGATATCAACATGAGCAGCGGAAGCAGAATAGATGTTGAGAAAAAAACTAGAAGAATGTCATCCAGCATTTCCTCACAAGATCAGGTTCGTTTTATTTAATTTTTTATATTCATATTATAAACCCTCCCCACATATTTGAAAACATTCAGTAAATATGTCCTAATGAGTGTCTTTTATTAAAAGTAAGAATAAATTGCCACGTACTTTGATCTAGTTCCATATGACAGCTTATATATCCACCAATGAATATTATTAAATTCCACTATAGATGCACTATTAGGATAAGTCATTAATTAAATAGTAGATATTAATTATATCTATATATTATATGGTTACAGGTGGTCCCACAATATAAGCATGGAAGAGGAGATAAGGATGCTGATGGTCACCCTAGTGTTCCTCTCAATTAAAAAAAAAATAGCTTGATGTATAAAATATCCTGCGTTGAAAAAAGGAGTAAAATATCCTGCATCGAAAAAGGAGTAAAATATCCTGCGTCAGAAAAGGAGTGTGATATTTCTTGCTAAATGAGCACCTAGTTTAATTTATCGCTTCGGTTTATTTTCTTACTTCATCTTTTCTTTTAAGAAAAAAAAAATTGTATGTTGTAAATAGAAGTTGTTGATCTTTTATCTTTCATGCATTAATCTTACTTCCTTTCTTTTGGGGGAATAGTACTCCACACTCAGTTGGATTGTTCATGGTTATGGTTATAAAACTAAATTGAACCGTAATTCGAATCAAACCGATTAAAAAAATTGATATTTGGTTTGATTTGGTTTTAAATTTTGAAAAATCGATATTATTTGGTTTGGTTTTGATTTTACTAAAAATTATCCTAAAAAATAACCAAGCCGAACCGAGAAGTTATATATATAAATTTTATAAGAGAAAATTGTATATAATAGCAAGCTATTAATTCAAATTAAATGCTATAAACATAGTATTTAATTGTACCCCATAGCAAACTGTTGCTATTTCGCCTCTCTCCTGGTGAATCTCGCTCGCCACTCTCGTTCTTGCTGGCAGTTTCCCTCGCCTCTCTCACTTTTATACAAACACAAATATATAAAATGCGTTTGTATAAAGCGAGAGAAAATTGTATATATACATATATTTTCGTTCCCCTCTCTCAGATCTCGCTTGCCACTCTCCCAGATCTCGTTGCCACTCTCACTCGCCTCTCTCACTTATACAAACACAAATGTATACATTGCGTTTGTGTTTGTATAAAGCGAGAGAAAATTGTATATACAAATACAAATGCATATATTTTCGTCCTATACACTTATGATTATACAAATACAATCTTTCCCTGCCCAGTTTTCTTTTGTCTTTCTCTCTTTCTCGCTTTATACAAACACAGATTATACAAATGATCTTTTGTTTATGTATACCGAAACAGAAACAGATTATACAATTGCTTTCTTTTGTATATGTATAACGAAATATACATATTTATGTTTGTTATGGAGCGCAATTATGCAAATTATAGTTATAGCATACAAATATGATTTTTATGTTTGCTATATGTGAAAGTTGCTCATTTTATAATTATTTATAAATATAATATAAGTATTTTGATAAATTTTAATTAACGTAAGTCTTTAATTTTACTATTTTCTGAAGCCAACACTTAAATTTTAGCTCATTTATTAAAACCTTAAGTCTAAATCCCTCAATATTCATTACTTTAATGATCACACTTTCTCCGTTCTTTATAAAATTCTCTAACGCAACATTGAATAATTTAAAGCTCAAGCTAAAGAAGATGGTAATTGATTCATTTTGACTATGAAATATTGGTTGTTTATTTTTAGAAGTAATTTCTCAATATTTTAAGGTGTAATTTTATTGAAAAGTCTATTGATAAGATGTTGAGATCTCCAGAATATTGAACCAACTTTATGCTATTGACAATGAATTTTTTTTAGTTTCTGAAATTTGGTACATTTGATAACTTTGTTCGTGTAATAGCTTGTTTCTGAATTATTCATGTACTAAGTTTTTGTGTATCGAGATGCGTATGTCCTCAACAAACTTATTTTTTTCAAACCGAAAAAACCAAAAAAACCTAACCAAACTGAACCAAACCGACGATAACCAAACCGACGGTTATTTTTTTTATTTGGTTTTATTTTAGAAATTTAAAAATCAATTTAAATTGGTTTGGTTTTGGTTTTAACTAATAACCGATCCAAATCGAACCATGAACACCCCTTACTCCTCAGGTTTATTTTAAATAAATTAACGTGCCTATCAAAATAATGATTATTTAAAAAAAAAAAAATTATTTATTTGTTTTTATTTTTAATGTGATGAAAAGAATTACTATTAAAAAATATTTGAAATTAGCTACTAATTTCGTTGCTGATCCGTTGCTATTTTGTTTGTAGCTGACGAAAATCTATTGTTAATTCATGGCTAAGTAGGATTAATGACGAATCTTACTGTTTAGCTACAAAATTTGTCCATCGCTAAATTTAGTTTATTTAGTAGTGTAATATACTAGTGTTTTTAATGTGCTTCAGTTTTGTACGTTTGGACGGGGGGTGGGATGTTGAATCCGATATTAGCTATGGAATGAGATTGAATTAAACTCGAGATCTATTTAACACATTACGTGATTGGAGATATTTTATCCAAACATAATAATGAGCGATTATTAAATGTAAAAGGATGAATATTTTAGTAGACTAAGCACATCAATCTTGTTAACCCATAACTATGACGTGAGTGCGCGCGCATTATAGAATAATAGGGCTGCCTAAAATTCTCATGAAGATATTTTTAGGGTTAAACAACACCACATGTGATGCGATTGCTTTACTTAACTTTTACATTCCTACCTCCATTTTTTATTTTTTTTTAGATTTTGGATAACAATATATTAAAATCGAACGAATATAACAACGATGACATATACCATATAGTTTTATATATGAAATCCAAAGAAAGTGGTGATGGTTGATGCGTACGTAATTTTATTTAGCTCTACCATATGAAAATAAACAGGTTATTTTCGATAGATCCTCAGTTGAAATAACACATATTAAAGTCAAATGAATGGTAATGAAAATTATATACTAATAGTAAAATGACTTTTGGACCATGAGCGTACGCAAGAGTAGTAATTTTGTGGGAAAGTGAAAGAGCCACAATGGAGTTTGAATCCGATCTTTATCTTATTCCCACAGTTTTTTTTACTCCCGTATCAATTATTACTCTATTTTATATTCACAATAGAAGGAGCTTACTTAACGCCATGCCATATATGTAACTAAGTAGCCGATCCATATTGCAGGATTCCAAAGAAACTTATGCCAAGAACCTAACAATTGACTGAAAATACTTTTATATGTTGTTAATTAGTATTTGTACTATTTTAAATAATTGAAAGTAGAATGACATATCACCAACCATAGTTAGATGATAAATATTTATATTTATATGCGAAATGCGTAAATCATGTTTTTTTTTTTCCAATATAGCATAAGTCGTAGGTAGGTACATGCACAGCTAACGTAATTAGCGGCAAATTAAAATGTGATTAGGAGAAGTATCATGCTTAATTTAATTACGGATATTTGATTAGTGATTAACCACGACATCTCATATGCAAGAGTTTCCATCACTTGCCATTTCCTTTTGTTTTCTCCTTTTTGACTTTAATTATCAATTACCACACTCTTATCAACTTATGTGTTATGTCTAGTCTTGCTTAAGAAATGAAATTAAAATATTAATTAATGGCTCTTAAGTTTTTCCAGTTATGTTGCTGAATTAATGGCTATAAGTTTTGTGAATTTATAGTGTATGAAGTTTTTACACCATTATGTTATGTTGACTTACAATATTAGATAATTTTATTTGACAAATTGAACATGGTAATTTGACAAAGTAATAACTTGCTATAGCTGATTAAATTATAAAAGAAAATTGTATATTGTTCATATTTACTTTGTATTTGGACATCATACCCTTTTTTTACTCATTATATATAACTTAAGTTAATATATTATATACTAATGAATTCATATTACTTGTATTTAGACGTCATATCGATTCTTTCAAAAATATCAAGGCTTGTTTGGTTTTCCAGTACTATTATGCTAGATTATTTGTTGATGTTTGTTATTGTATTGACGGTATTATTATAGTTCTTATTTTTGATATTTATTATCGTCTATGGTATACAATGCTATTAAGTATTATCACATCATTTTGTTGTTTTTGTTCCTTCTTTCTATCCTTATTAGTTGCTATGATTTTCTCTGCATTATCTTTTCTTTTTTGTACTTGAATTTGATGCACTTGAACCGATAGTCTGCCAGAAACAACCTCTCTACATTAACAAGATAGTGATAAAATTGCATACACTCTATACTCTTGAACCACAATCATAGAATTACGTTATATTATTGCTTTTGTAATTATAATCTAATTATTATTTTATATTAACTTGAGGTTAGAAATTCATAAACTTAAAGAAGTAATCCTTCATAGCCACCAATCACCATTTACACATGAATTCCACTTTTTCAAAATTCTTGTTCTAACCATCATCAGTTATTCCATTAATCAATCAACTGAATAGCATAACAGTTTTTTCAAATGATGGAACTCATCATGAAAAGATCACATTGCAGATTCAGGATTTTAATTTTATGGATCCAATTTTTAAGTTTTTTTTTTCCTTTCTTAAATCCATTACCTATTTAAAGTTAAAGAGTTCATATTGATTATTCACAGTAATTTTTAGTGAACTTTTTACATATAAATTTATGCTCAGCATATTTGCGTCGAAAGTACTGAATTCAGTAAGTATAATCAAACAGATTAAGCATGAAGCACGCAGATTAACATCTAGTTTAGTGAAGAACCAAATACAGTACACAAATGTTTAACTTCTGCTTACTCCAGATTGGTATGGCGTGCTCTCACATCTTCAGGACTCTGCTTCAAAATTTCACCCAATTTGAAAACAACCATCTCAAACAGCACAAACATTGCTCCTTCGTATACACTCCCCATCGGAAGCAGCGGCCGTTCCTTCTCTCCGTCACCGGCATTATCATCCGCCATCGTCTGAGCCGGAATATAAGCAACAGCACTCGCGTACTTCATTGAAGATCCCGAATCAGGCTGAGCTGTCAGCAACAGTACACGAGCGCCGTTAGATTTGGCCACTCGGGAGATCGCATCGACGGTGGAGAAACCACCTGGACCGGCGGAGGATATTAGGAGGTCGGAGGGACCAATTGGAGGAGTGTTCATGTCGAAGACGCAGTGGGCTGATAAACCGAGATGGAAAAGCCTCATGGATAGGGCTTTCAGCATCAATCCTTCACGGCCCACGCCGTATACGAATACTCGGCCGTTGCGGTTAGCAGCATCTGCGATTTCTTGCACCAGCACGTCTAGTGCTGCTGGATTTGGGGATTTTGTGGAGAAGACGGAGCTTATCTGATTGCATATTTTTGAAGCTAGTAGAGCTGATTCTGTTGGGTTCGATTCGGCCATTTGACGCTAATTCTCTCGGCTCTCTCTCTCTCTCTTTCTCTGCAATTTCACCTGTTCAATAATGAAAAAAAATCTAACTCTTGCGCATTGTCTGTTTGATTTCCAAGTTGTTGCTAACGTCTCTTTATCTCCACAGCAAAAAAAATAAAAATTAATTGATAAATAAATGGAGAGAACTATTGAAAAAGCCATAAATTTGGTATGGATAACAAATTATTAATTTTATTCTGGAACGTACATCCTAATCTTGCAACATGAGTGAAATACACTCTAAATTATCAATCAAGTTAAGACATATTTTTAACACTTTTTTCGGCTTTTTGTTAAGAGTCTATTGCCTCTACAAGAGATTGAGACTACTGTGTGTATCTAAGTTTAGTTAATTAAGTAGAAAAGTGTTTTTAAGAATATCAATGGTTGAAGACAAAACTAATAATTTACACCAAATTCAATAGTATTTTCAGTACTTTTCTCTAAATAAATACAAATAGAAAATTGAGAGGAAATACAAAAAAACATAGAAGAGTACAAAAGGATGAGGGTTGGGGCGTTTGATGAGTGAAGAGAAGATAATGAACTTGAAACTATCACTTTTAAAACTTATTTTCTTTACTCCCTATACTTAATTTCGAAAGAACTTGTTTTTCTAGCCAAAGAAATTTGACCAACCATTATAAAACATATAGAACATTTTTCAGAAATATTTTCCTCCAAATCACACGAAACCTTAGTTTGATCTTTGGATTATTTTAAAGGAGAGATAAAAATACTAATTATTCTAGAATTTTATGTAATAAACATGTGATAACGTTAACACAAAGAAATTCTCAGGAAAAACCTACTGCTACTATATCCGGTGAATATTATTTATCATCCGTAAGGTTGATAAATCTTTAATACACAACTTACAAGCAGAAGTTAGACGGATATAAACAACGGGAGTATGAAAATAAAATAAAATCAACAATGTTCATCTGGTTTGATCTGAGCTCCAAGGCCTGGGGAAGAGTACTATTTAGAAGTGTCCATTCTACCTTCCTTAATCTCTATGTCCTTAACAGCAGTACTCAATGATGATGATGAATCAGACCTTCCATCCTTTCCCACGAGATCCTCATCCTCATCCTCATCCTCATCGTCTGATGCTTGTTCGCCCTTTTTACGGAGTTCTTTGACTCTCCTATACTCATCATAGTGTGCTCGCCTGTGGTCCTTGAAGTTTTTTCCCTTCCTTGAACCAGAATCTATCACATTGCAGAAAAATATCAGATACCCCAGCATACTTGAGTTTGCATTCAAAATACAAATCACTGAATAGTGCAAATAAAGCTCAACCAGTAACAAAATACACTTAAGAAAAGAAAAAAAGGAACCCAATAGAAAGAGGGTTGTCTCTCTGTCTGTGCATGGCGAAATCAATCAATTGAAATCAAGCTTACTGGATAAGACAATTTCCTTTGGCTGCAACGCTAGCCAACTCAGACGTCAATGACCCCCTTTCCCTCCTCTTGGCTCTCTCTCACCCAAGCCAACCCCAAGTCTTCAAATCAAAAGGTAGGAAAACCCAAAGGGAAAAAGAAGTTAAAAAGGAGGGATGAAGAAACACTCATAATGATCCAAAAGAAGGTATCAAGCACTTGATAACCGAAATAACTAAGCAAATAAAAGGGAGGTGAACAGAAACCGAATAAACAATATAATAGCATAATGCTTTTTTTCCCTCCTTGATTATCAATATGATCACGTACTGTCAGATAAGTGAAGATTGTTGATGGAAAAAGACAGAAAAGAATGTCAAGAAGCATATATACCTATGACAAATTTAACAAATGTGAAAATAGTAGTCCTGAAGAACTACACCAGACATTCAATAAGAATTAGAAACATGAACCAATGTATTTTGGGTTTTAAACTCTTGAAGATCAAACGAAACCTGCATCATCTTGGTCCATGACATCGGCTTCATCCTCAGATGACGTCCAGCCAGACCGTCGGGATTTATTCTTACTGGAAGAAGCCATCTCATTCAATGCACTGCGTATGGCTTCTGCATGTACTGCATCACCATTCCCTTCCTCAAAACTACCCCGTAGAGGAGATAAAGATCCTACCACATCACCAAAATCAGAAAAAGTCAAGAGGAAGAAATGAACTTGCATAGATTTAGGCGATATAAGCTATCATTCAAAGACCAATATAAACATTCCTCTCTAAATACACATGAATGATTAGTCCATCAAAAAGCAGGACTATAGAGCTTATCTATTAGCTACTTTACATGGAACCTTCATGTTTTCTTCAATATAACCATGTTGAGCAAGTATCACACCAGCATAGGAACTTCATATGGTGTATCTTTCAAGATACATTACAAACCTACTAAAACACAACATAGCCGCCTTGAATACATACTCATGCAGCGGACACAAGACTAGTCATATAGGACACATAATGATGTACCCCCAAACTTGACGATTTGATAGCCTTCACCCCCAGAATGTTGACATGGCACCGAACATGGATACACTCCCTTTTAGGCGTGTGAGAATGAAGAAAAATTGAAAAATCAGCTTTTAAATGAGGTACTTTCCAACTGTTAATTGCTGCATAATCATATACAATAGTATATTTGTTCCAAATTGTGCGTTTCTTCTTACTTCTTAACATACCACACATATTTTACCCCAACTTTATGTTTTCTTTGTTTCTTCTTTAGGTAAAATGGTTATTTATTCCAATTTAGTGTGTATTTCTTCTTTTCCGCTCCAAATTTGTAAAAAAAAAGACTTGACTGAAATTCTATTACTTTTTTACTACAAAAATATTTTTAGTCAAAACAACAAAGTTTCAACTGTGTATTTATTTTATTTCATCTTTAGATGTAATGACAATTTGTGCAACTGTATAGTTCTTTTTTTTGGAGGTTAAATTTGTAAAAAGAAATAGGTGAAACTCCCCATCATGTGTATCCAAACAAAAATATTTAACCTAAAATGGAGTTCCAAACATGTTTTCTGATAAATCTGGCCCGAGTTGAACAAAGAAAAAGAGAAAACCCTATCTGCTTAATAAATTCAATTAGATAGAGTAACTACATCATGTCTTAAAAACTCATACCAAATGAGACCCTTGCAAATGCAAAAGAACTGGAACTACAGAGGAGTAACGAGAAATAAAATCACGCAATGCCCCTAATAGTGCCCAGTAATTCTCTTAGTGGCAGGATAGAAACTGTATACACTAGCGAGGATTAGACTCTAATAAAGGAAAAAATACCAGAATGTCTGTGTTTGATGAAGTCACGGAAATCTTACTTGGAAGATCAATTATTCAAGAAATTTTTGGAGCTTTTGGATAATCCAATTTTTTCATACATAATAATAAATTAAGCATCAATGCCATTATTAGAAGCAGAACCTAAGGCTTCAACTACCCAAACATAAGGGTAGTAACTCTTATATTCCACCACGAAAAGATTATAGAAGGTTTGGCGCCATATAAGAAACAAAGGTGTTGAGATTTTGAGAAGAATATACATCAACTTTGACATTTTAACTTTGAGAAAAATAATCAATTACCCTGAGCTAAATAACAATAAAAATAAAATTAAACAGAAATATAAAATGCACCAGTAGCATTACAAAAACATTTAAATCGTATAAGCACCATGTAAAGAAACTTTTAGGATGTTTACAAAAAATACTACCAAATGATCCAAATAAGTTTAATTCTTAATAAAAAAGAATTGATGAAGAAAGTTGACTTCTTAAAATGTTTCCACCCAAATCATCACTCTCATGGAAGCTAATCTAAAAAGGGAAGAAAAGAAGATCAGTACGTGCATAAATCATCCCCCAGGGGCTTTGGTCTAGTGCCCCACAAAGGTAGAGGTAAGGTCTACATACATCCTACCCTCCCAGCCCCCACTTGTGGTATTATACTGGGTATATTGTTGTTGTTGGGCTTTGGTCTAGTGGTAAGAGCACGAAGTGTGATGTGTTAGGCGCACGTCATGGGTTTGAACCTGTCGCATACAAAGCCTAGTATTTAAGTAGAGAAGAGTACATAGTTGGGAAAATTATCTACCGAATTTCGAACTGTGCGCCATGAGCCCACGGAGGGTTTCTCAGTTATTCAAAAAAGGAGTAAGTGCATAAATCATCAGGGTAAGAAAAATAGAAAAAAGAAGAAAAAGAAGACTAGCAAGAGTATAAAACCAGGTTATTACATTAATCATGTTTCATCTATCTATAAGCCTACCAAGCATCAAATTCTATTAAAGAGAGACTGATTGGCATGTGAAAGGCAGAAAATGACAGCTCGGGTCACACCACCACATTATTTGATCAATATATGAAGCTTGCATGAGACAAAAAGTTTAGAACTGAGACAAACAGACAAAAAAAGAGGAGTCAATTTCATGAACATACCATCATCATTGATCATGCGGTGATATGGTGTCTTTGGTTCAGTAATTTTCTGCCTCACCGGTTTATTTGCCTCAATTTCTCCCAAATTTGCCTCATCCCACTTTACATGTCCCCTTCTACATCAACAGAAAATGTTCGAAGCAATTAAATTTGCATTGCTAACAATACACATACCGCAGGTAGACCAAAATAGGTCCAGTTTTTTCAGAAGAACAGATAAAACAAAATTAAAATCATGATGAGAACACAACATTAGCACCACCACATACCCCAAAAATAACTGAGCTTGCAATAACATATTCAAGGTAACCGTTTTTTGTTCTTGTGATCAAGTAAAGCATAACTCAAGGTATTAAACATGTTATGGAACACATATACAGGAGAAAGCATGAACAGGTTTTGGGTCCTAAACAGCACATTCAATCTACTTACAGTAAATTAATTTGTGCATACAGTATTTCTTTTCTCAATCTTATCTATGTGGCATTCATTAAAAACTGAAATCTGAGTTTAAGCAAGCACAAGATGCAAACAGAATTCACATAACAGGAAGAGACATTACTTCATTTTCTCAATGTAACTCAATCCTTCAAGCAGTTGCAGTCCAACTGGTTACCCTGAACCAACAAAAGAAAAAAAAACTGTCAAACACTCTTTTGATAAAATGAAGAATCATTGTAGATAATGTCATTAATAGACTAAATAATAAGTTGCAGGTTCCAAAAGACGGCTGAGAATTTCCAACAAACATTTACAATCCATTTCTGCAAATTGCTCAGTTTTTAATAGATAACAGTAAATATTTTTCATCTGGAAGGTGTAGGGATGATAAGCGCCTGGAGACAGCATAGGTTATGATAAATCGACATCCTTATTAATATGAGGTAATCAACAACAAGAAGTAATCCCACAAGTGTAACCTAGGGAAGATACAGCGTACACAAACCTTAGGTAGGCAAAGAGGCTGCTTCCGATACACCTCAAGGGCGGCTCAACCCTAAAGCCACTAAAGCAGTCGCTTTAAGCCCAAAAATAACCAAAAAAACCCCAAATTCAGTTCGCTCAAATACGAAAACATACCGAAGATGCACAAAACAGAAATAAATTCGTTCAAAAGGCAAGATTAAACGAAGAACCTAAAGAAGATGAAGGCTCGAGATACATACATACATAAAAGAGACGAACAGATCTCATGAAGGCCATTGTGAGGAGCACCGAACAAAATACCTGGGTAGAATATAAAAAACATTATATATATATATATATATATATATATATATTTATATTTATCATTACTAATTATTACGCACATATTTTTTAAATTTTATTATTGATATAATCATCCTAT
>JAJOOF010006294.1:0-27846 GCA_029582545.1 Solanum lignicaule
CATATCTACACAATAAACCAAAAAAATAAATAATTAAACTTTTGATACTTACATATAAAACAAATATTTTATATAAAGAGATGAATTACTTACAGAGGATAGAGTAACATCACCACTGGCCTGCATGCATATTTATTCAAAAAGAAAATCAGAATAATTATAAGGTTAAACTAAAAAGACTAATTAAGCCATGGTTAAGAAATGAAAGTAGTACCCGGCTAGAGCATGTAGATGAGTAAGCAAAGCCCACAATTTGCTCATGATTTATGGTCTTTAATCTAGCCAATTGTAATTTGGATTTCAATAATTGATGAAGACAACATATTTATAGTGTCAAAAATGGCATTTGATTCTGGTCTTTGACGTGACGTTCTAGGTTTTCCACCGACCAACTCCATTTACAACTTTACGTACCGACACGATCTAAGATTTCTTAAACCAAATCTAACATAATAAATTCACACTCATGATGCTGGTCCAATAAGTAATTAGCTAATTAGAGGGAAAATGAGGAAATTTCGTGAATAGTCACTAAAAACAACTTACTTAGGCTTCATATCTATAATTTGCTCATAGCTATATGTTACATGGAGGAGATCGAGAGAGGGGGAGGGATGAATTGTATTTATATATCTATCGAATTATTACATATGTATAATTGTGTATATGTAATTGATATACATATTTATTTGTATGTATGTAATTGATATACATATGTATTTGTATATCTGATGAGCGAGATTGGGAGAGAGAGGAGTCAGTGGCAAATTGTATTTGTATATATGTCATATAATTGTATATGTATATATATAATTTGTACTTGTATATGTATGAAAGTGGAGAGAGGCGAAATAAAGGAAGAGAGGAGAGAGGCGGTATAGCTAAAAAGAGACTGCAAGTGGCAATTAATTCAAACTATTACCACGAGGTGCAAGTTTCTCAAACGTTTCTATGGGATTTACTACATTAATTATATAGTCCCTCCGTTTTAATCCGTTGGTAATCTAAATTTGATTTAATAAATTAAAAATAAAATTAAAACAAAAGAATGACATAACCAATAATTAAACATACTCTCTCCGTACCTTTTTAGATGTCATTCTTATGATAAATAGTTGGTACATAATATTTATCATTTTATAAAAATCAATGCATAAATTACAATATTTTTTCTTTTTTACCCTTGTGAGTTAATAACTTTGAAAATATATATTTGACCAAAAAAACTAAGTGAATAATTAATTGATCAAAATAAATTAATTCATATTCATTGATTGAAAAATTGACTTAAAAAAAAATTAAATACAGATAAAATAATAAACTTACTTAATTTCTTACTGTACCTGAAATAAAAAGTAGTGACATATAAATAGGAACGGAAGAAGTATCAGCTTCCTCGATTCTGGTGTTTAATTATTTATATATGAATAATATAATATGATAGATGGCATTTCCCAAGAAGAGAAGTCACGTGATCATGTTATCGATGAAGTGGTCGGTGAGAGGTTCCATTCCATACAATGCATGCAGGAAACAGCATCTCTCTAACCAACTTTTAATTTGTTCTGACCATCATCAATACAATTCTAGGTATGCACTTCTTTCCTTAGTAAAATTTATTAAGAGTTTATCTACTAAACTGATTTTAATAATGATATTTTGAAATTTTAAATTTAATTTTTATGATTTTTTGGTTATTAAATATTTATATATATAATAAAAAAAATATTTTTCTAAATTGAACAAGTAAAATGAATCATTTATCTTTGATACGGGGGCAAGGGAATATGAAATTGAAGAGTCTAAAAAATTAATCAAATTGTGGATGATAAAAAATAGGTGTCAACATACAATTGTCCCGTCTTTTGGTTAGGATTGATGAAAGAGAGTTTGAACAAAGAAAATTGACAGATTCAATTTTATCGAACCACTAATTTATTACTTGAAAAAAGTAATAGATATATAAAATTTAAGAATTTTTTTGGTTAAATTTGATACCGAATTCTTTACATATCTCATGTTATGTGAGTCACTTATATACAATTCAAGATGCTTGATTTAAAACATGATTTTAAAGATTTAAAACCTATTATTCCAACTTTGGATTATGGAGAGACAAAGAGCTTGAGAGTTATAAGACGAGTAAAGGTTTCTTTAAATACAATTAAATTTTGAACATTAAACTCAACCTACATATCTCAAAATTTGTGAAATCAAATTACTTGTAGTTTGACTTAATCGATTAAAAAAATAATTTCTTATGCTAAAACGGTCTTTAGCTTAAAATGAATGACAAATAAATTGAACATGAAAAAGAAACTTACAACCTCTTAATTATAAATAATGTGCACTTCACATTGATCATAAGATACAAGTTACATGAACATAATCTCCACAGCTCAAGGTGCATGGGAGAGCCATTTTAAATATTTTGGTTATCCAATCATTAGGTAATGGGCCGGAATGATTACTTGTTTTTAAAAAAAATTATTTTATCTATTACTTATTCAGTTTTATTTGTTTTTCAAAAGTCATTCAATTTTATCTAGTAAATAACTTCCATAGTCATTCAACTTTACTTATTTCATTTTCATGATCATTTTAGTAGAAAAATACAATTTTAAAAAAAAGTTATTTAAAAATTTAAAATTAATGAATAGTTAGATTTATTTAGAATCCAAACAGCAAAATCTGATTCAATTCTTGACTTATAAGATGATTGATTATCTAAACGACATTCTTAATAACATTCAATTAAAAGGTGATTACTTAATTTGATATTTTTCCAAAGTTAGAAATCATATATGAGCTCAATATCGAGTAAAATAAGTAGACAAATGAGTCTAATCTAATATTTTAATTTTAAAAAATTATATATCAAAATCGATCACAAAAAACTAGTAATCCTCTATATGCCTAGTCCAAATTTTTAAACCAACATGAGATAAAAAACATGGGTGTTTGAAGAAAAGCAAAGGAGTATTTTGAGACAACTTGTTCCCTTCAACCATTTTTTAGTAATGTAAATATGTAATATTACTTCGTTTTTTCTTTTTTGGGGGGCATTAAAGGGAATATATATTAAACAACCTATTTATTACATGTAATATTACGTCTTAAATGTAATTAACCTAGACTTCAAAAAGGTTTATTTAAGACGTCCATTTCAACTTTATGTTTGGAACATATATAGGACCAGCTAAATATATATGATAGTATTAATTTGACATCTTTAATTATATTATAGCATCATGCAAGTATATCGTTTATTAGGCAGGTTTCATGCTTTATCTATGTGAAACGAATAAATTCCCTACTTTGTATATATGATGAATATTGTAATATTGCAAATGTTCAATACCGAATATTTTCTCTTCGCATGTCTTCAGTATGAAATAAAATATTTCTTAGGAAAAAAAAAGTTTCCTTGTTTAGGAAAATATTCTTAGAAAAAATGGAAAATAAGTTGTTTCTTACTTATTTGGGATGTGGTTGAATATGAGGTGTACGTGTTGTAGGTAGGAGAAGACACAGTTAGAATGTGTTTGGTATGAAGGAAAATGTTTTCATGAAAAATGTTTTCCTAAAAAGTGTCTTCTTGGAAAATAAGTGGATTTCTAACTTATTTTCTCATGTTTAATGCGAGATGTTTTGTGCATCAAGTTATCCTTTTTTGTAATAGTAGTGTGAAAATGAAGATGCTATTTTTTGAGATATTTTTAGAGACTGAAGAAATGATCCTAAAATATTTAGGCAAGATGAAATTTATGTCAAAATTCATAATAGAATTACAGAAAAATGTTGAGAAAGACTAGATATATCTCGTAAGTTTTTAAATTAAATTTCCTTTAGAAAAGGTACGTTTGATACATTAAGCTTAAGTTATGTGAGGAGAGAAGAACTCGAACTAAGTTGTATCTATTATGGACAATTCTATCTTACACTCTTGCAAGATATTGTTTTCACGGCTTGGCCAACGCCGTGAACTCCTGCTAAAATAGTGAGCATTTTTACAAAGGAGAATATATTTGTTTGATTTGATTATCAATAATTCATTTAATTAATAAGGCCAAGTAGGCACATACACGATCAATATATATATATATATATCCTGCTTGAAAGGTGCCTATTACCCAGTGGCGGATTCAGGATTTAGAGTCCATGGATGCCAATAGACTTATCGATTAAATTAATTTTATATTTGATTAAATTATTCGTCTTTTCGATATATATCATAAATCAATCAATAAAATATAAATAATAAGATATTACACTTTTATTGAGCATTTAATCAAATAAAAGAAAAGTCAAAGGAGTAATCATGTAATTAATTTAATTTAAGTCAATAACAATTATAAAAAATAAAATAAATTGTGCCCGCTATTTTTCCTTAAAAAACGTCTGCAGCAAATTTCTCAAAAAAATAGGTACAAATGGGATTTGAACCCACAACATCAGCCTTCTAAAGTTGCCCTCCTACCGTGACACCACAAGCCAATTTTGTTCTCTGGATGACACGCTTTATATTTATATAAATATTATATATATATATATATATATATATATATAGAGTTTCCGTCGAAGTTCGAAGTGGTGTGGCACCCCCACACCCCTTCATAGATCCGCCCCTGCTATTACCTACCTAAGAAGTAGTGTTACTTATACATACGTAGTGTGGATTAGTCACTCATTAGTCATAACATGTGAGAAAAAGGTAGAGAAACAAATTAAAAATGGAGAAAAAAATACTTATTTAATAAGATTAGAGGAAGGTAGATAGATGTTTCGTGCTCACTAAAATAAGTTTAAATTATGATATACTAATTAAGTGACCGTGAAAAACATATAACCATATAGGTACGTAATCAAAGCATATATAGAATTATATAAGTAGAATTCTTTAATATTAAGATAGAAAACTAATACTTCTTTTTGTTTCAATTAATGTGATACCTTTTTTTTAGTCCGTCCAATAAATATTCCCTATTTAATGGCACAATCCTCATTTTTCATCCTTATTGAGTTTGAGTTAATACTTTTTTCTGAAGAAAAGTCAACTAAGAGTAAGCACTAAAATAACTTTAATAAGTACAAACGCATAACAAAGTCTTTTCTTATGTCTGGTCAAGCCGTTCACGTAAATTAAAACGGTAGGAGAAGTAAATAAGTTTTAAGTGAGATATAATAAAGTTTCTTCTTCTCATTACTTTTCATTTTAAAATATAGAGGGACGTGGCTGTTAGAACTTAGAAGGGAAACTGACTTCTAGTTTTAAGTATTGATATTGATAAATGGCATTGAGTTGATAGCCCTTCGATTAATCAAACGGGTGTTATCAAAACACCCCCGGCCTGTTATTTCAGGATTATAATTGGCATATGTTAGTTAAAGAGGCAAAAATCAAACTCAATCTGCTAATCTGTTTGAATTTGGGCGGGATAATAATTTGTTCATTTATAAGCTCAATTCATTGAGAAAGACAAACTAATGCAATATATAAATTTTGTATAAACGGTGAATATAAATGTATATACATTTCTAATATATGGTTATATATCATACATTCACAGTTATACATTATTATACAATATCGATATATTATACTATATAAATTCAGCCATTTAATTGAATTTTTTTTATCATATGATATATTGTGCTAGTCTTTTTAGCAGGACTTTAACCCTAGAAAATAGGACTTCAAAAATTTGTGATTGTAAAATTAGTTAAATGTAGAACTTCCCGTAATTTTTAGTAATATACATATGAAGATTTATTTGTGGATGTTTAGAATGCTTATTGGTATCTTTAATAAATGTTGGATTAAGTAATTGCTTTCTGCTTCACTAAGATTTGTCTCGTCAAACCGACATCTTTTACCAAATAAAAACAGAATCCAAAAACACAAAGAAAGGAAAATAACACAGAAAAAAAGAGGTCAAGTTATATGCATTAATGAGGCAAACAATATTCTATAATTTATACAATCACATCACTCATTACATAATTATAGATAAATTATTTTTATAAACATTACTTAGTAATTGAAAATTTGATAAAAATGATATTTGATTTGCTATTATATAACATTACTCACTGATTGTGAAAAATACTATTCTTGGTTTAAGTTAGAATAGGTTATATATAGTTCCACTAGATTTTCGCGAGATAGTTTTAGTAGTTGAGTTATGTTCTAGTGTCATATCTTTATATGCTATCAGAGTCAGATTATTCTCCGTTTGACATCCCAGTCCACTTAAAATGGGTTACAATCTCACATTAATTGAGGAATAGACTGATGATTTGCTTATATAGATTTGGGCAATCCTCCCTTTTACTGTTTATCCTTTAAGCATGTAATGCATTCAAATTTCAAAATTACAATGAAAATAACCAACCATACACATTAGAGAAACCGACCAGCTAATCTTTATTTTTATTTTTTTTATTTTTGAACTGTAAATTAAAGAGTACAAACACATATCAAAGCTAATGTTAGATACTAATTGATACATAACATTCATATTAGCAAGCAATGTCTATTTGATCTACAACAACATAACTACATTATCTTGATGTGGCACATATCCACATAATTAAGACCATTCATAGCCTAATTTGATGCTGCATCCATCCTCAATGACTTTAAATTAATGATCTCCCTGTCCAAAAAAGAAAAAGATACATTGAAATGATCAAGTCAAACAATTAATCACATGCACTTTAACTAAAGTTAATAAGCTAGTAATAATTCCTTCCATTTTCCTCCTTTACTACTTTTTCTTTTCTTTTGCTCATTCTTTTAAAGAGAAATTTGTCATGGAGTATTTATCTTAATAGAAACAAGAAAATAAAAAATAAAAAAGGGAAAAAGTTAGAATTTCACCTTCTTGAGGATATATGAAGATCCATATTTCTTGATGAGTTTTTCCCTCACAAATTTGTTATAGATAAAAGCAGCTCCTCTGAATTGGGGAAGAACCAACCATGCCACCATTCCCAATTTCACCTCATACCAAATTGGTATCCTACCAACATATGCACCAAATTAACATTCACAATTACATGGACAGTCTCATACACAAAACATTTTTCATTATCAGGGTCCGAATAAGAATCACACCCCAAGAGGTGTAAAACATGATTTTCTCACCTATTTTTCACTGAACCAGTTCATTAAGAAAACGTATAATTGTAACAAATTCTCACCTATTTTTCACTAAACATTTTTCAATAGAAAATTTCAATGGAAAATAGAGTAATATTTTCATAATGAATGTACGTAGACAACCTATGCTAATGCAAGTTAATTAGCGTCCATTGCTACATATAAAGTTGAATTAAAATCATTTTTTTAGTTAATTACCATTGTAGAATAGGTTGAAGAAGCATCTCCATAAGAGTAAGAAAAGAGTATAGAATCCAATAAGCAAGCCATTGTTCATCATCCAACTTTGATGTGCTCTCTATTGCTACTACTGATGCATATCTACAAAAATCTTTTCATACACGATAATTATTATATATATAACAAATGTTTTATTTAATAAACAGATGAATTACTTACAAAGGATAGAGTAACATCACCACTGGCCTGCATGCATATTTATTCAAATACAAAATCAGTATTATTATATGGTTAAACTAAAAAGATTAATGAAAGAGGTTAGTGAATTAGTACCCGGCAAGAACATGGAGGTGAGTAAGCAAAGCCCACAATTTGCTCATAATTATTCTAGCCAACTGAAATAAAAGAACAAATAATTGACGGAGACAACATATTTATAGTGGCATTTGATTCTGGTCTTTGACGTGACGTTCTAGATTTTCCACCAACCAACTCCATTTAAAACTTTACGTACTGTCACAATCTAAGTTTTCTTAAACCAAATCTAACATAATAAATTAATTAAACAAGGTAAAGTCACAGTGGTCCAATAAGTACTTAGCTTAGCTTGGAGGGAAAATGTACGGTTAAAAAAGATAACTTACAAGAGGCGGAGTCTGAATTTGATGTTTGTGAGTTCCAGAACAACTTATTAGCCTATAAGCATATCATTATAATTGCACTCGACAAGTTGTTAAGTTTTGAAAACAGAAATGATGCATCATTTGGTACACTTTCAAATACTTCATTTATTAATATGAAGATTTGAGTTATTTATTTCAAAGTTCTAAAATATTATTTGGTAAAAGGTAGATAAGTGTTATGTTTTAGTATAAATTTTGAACATTCTTTTCTATAATCTCAATATTATTTTAAGTAAAATTAAAATTATTAAATTCACCATTAATATTTTTGGAAGTTAAAGGGAAGGTTTTACTTGCTTCACTCTTGAGTCACTCTTGCCTTGAAAGTTGAAGTTCCCAGAAGCAAACAATAACTTAATTAATATAATCAATTATTAATACGGAGGAGTCCTAAAATCAAAGATTAAAAATAAGATCTTTGAATAAATTGTTATACAATGTAAAGACAAATAATAAAAAAAAGAGAAAAGGGTGAGTCAAGGAGGAACTGAGAAGAGTAAATAGTACTTACCGGGGCAGAGGTCTGCACTTTGACAACAAGCAGTAGCAATGAAGTTGGTAGTAAAAATTAGAACCCTAACTTTTTAAAAAATTAAATTTTGGGTTTAACATTTTATTGAATACTTCAAAAGAAATCAATAGTTTAGAGTATGACACTATATTTTTGTTACTTACAATTATCTATTTTGAAATTAATAGTCAAATGTTGTTTTGGAGTATGACATTATTTTTTTATTATTTTCAAGTATCAATTTTCTGCTTTTATTGTTTGAAAAAAGAATTTAGGAAAATCTATATAGAAAAAAATTGAATTAAATGAGGGTAAAAGATAGGCATAAAGCACATTATTAATCCAAAATAAAAAAAAATCAAAAAAATTGAATTAAAATAAAAAATTGAATAGTTTCCCGTGGGGCTTGAACCCTCATCCAAAGAAATCAGCGCTGCTCGCGCGCTTACCACTGTGCCACCCACCTTAGTTTGATGTGGGTTCGCACACAATATTTACATATATTTGTACATGATTTTATATTATGTATATAGGTCTACGTAAAAGGCAGTGGATTCGTCCGAAACCTCATTTAACATAGTAGCTCCGTCCCTGTAACTTACCCGTGTTTAATTAACACAAAAATAGTTACTATTTCGAAGAATTCGTAAGCGTAACTGTAGCATGTATACCGCGAAGAAATACTACATTAATTTGTTGTGTAATGTATATAGGGAAAAGGGTCAAAAATGCCCTCTACCTATTAGAAATGGTTCAAAAATACCCTCCTTCCACCTTTTGGTTTAAAAATGTTCTTAACGTTTTTTTTAGGTTCAAAAATGTCATTTAGTTAACAGAAATATGACATGGAATTTAACTTAACAAATGGTCAATTTTCATTGGTCCACCTAATTTTTTTTATCAAATTAAAAAAAACCCACCCACCCATCCCAACACCCAAACCCGTTTCTAGTAAGTCTAACCCAACTGTTATCTCTCTTCATTCTTTCTTCTCCTCCCCCTTTCTCCCATCTGCCAATTTAACTTGATTTAATTTTTGTTTCCTTCCTTCAAATTCAATGTTTAAAAATTTATTTGCTTCTCATAATCAAGGCTAATCACGTAATCGCTATTGAAGATTGATTGCAAATCATTTCATGATGTGGACGCGGATATGTAAATTCCCACCTTGCGGCATCAGTAACCAACAATTTAAAATTTCAACAATATAATACGAGACTTGTTAATACAGTTCTAAACTTATTTTGGTCGAGAAATGGATAAGAAATCTACTGTGTAATTTTGGTGGATTTGAATCTACATTTAGTTGTTATTTTTTTATTTCAAGCTTTTATTTTAATTTTTGTTTGTTGGGTTGAAAGTTGTTTTTTAGCTTAAAATCCACATTTTATTTATCATACTTGCTGCAATTTAGCTGTTAAAATGCATATTTTAAATGTTGTTTTGTTAAATAGTGCAATATACCTGTTTTTTGGTCAGTTAAGTGCTGCAATTTACTGTTGTTTTTGGAATTGAATGTTGTTTTTTAAAGAAAGAAAACAGAGGAAGAAGAAAGAGCAGACAAAGGCTTAAAACTGATGGTGAAAATGGGTTTGGGTATTGGGATGGGTGGGTTTTTTTTATTTAATAAAAAATTAGGTGGACCAATGAAAATTGGCCATTTGTTTAGTTAAACTCCATGTCATATTTCTTTTAATTAAAGGGCATTTTTTACCCTAAAAAAAGGTTAAGGACATTTTTAAATCAATAATTGAAAGAGAGCATTTTTGAACCATTTCTAATAGATTAAGGACATTTTTTACCTTTTTTCATGCATATATAGTCCCACCGTTTTAATTTATTGGTGATCTGACTTTTATTTAACATGTAGTATAAACAAATTAAAAATAAAAATAAAACAAAAGAATGGGCATAACCAATTAAGCATATCAGCTTCTTCAATGCTGCTGTTTAATTACTATTTATTTATATATGAATAATGAATAATATGATGATGGCATTTCCCGGGAAGAGAAGTCACGTGATCATGTTATCAAGGAAGTGGTCGGTGAGAGGTTCCATTCCATACAATGCATGAAACAGCATCTCTCTAACCAACTTTCAAATTCTATGTATGCACTTCTTTCATTTTATTATTTCATTTATGTTGATTATAAATTAGAAATTTTATAGAGAAAATAGCCAAAAGCCTCTCTAAATTATTATTCAATTCTCAACTATACACTTATTCATCACGAAAGATCTACTACCCCTTTTAACAATTTTAAAGTGGTCCCTAAATGTTGAGATGACAAGAAAGTGTAGTTCACTCACTTTGAGAGAGTAAGAGGTAAAAACAATAATTAAAATTTTAATTTTATATTGATTTTCTGTTTTCTTTCTGTTTTTGTTTTATTTTGTTTTTAAAATTTTTAAGTTTCCTTTTGAGTTTTTGTTTTATTTTTTCTTTTTACCTTTTTTTTTCTTTTTGTTTTCTCTTCACTGGAGTAACACCGGCGGTAACTTAGCTCCACCACCAAGTCGCCGCCCTCATCAGCTTTCCACCATTAATCTGATTTTCATCCTCAAATCACAAATTTTTCACGTTAGATGAATTTCTCATTAGTGTGAAAATTGACAATAGCTTAAAATCAAAATTAAAATAGAAAGTCAAGAGGATCAAATTTTAGTGTCATTAATGGAGAAATTTAGGAACCCTTGAGTGAAATTTATAAGTTTTCTTAGTTATATTATTATGACCCAACCACCGTACATAATTATTGCGCCATCAATCACCATCTACCTCCATCGTGAACCGCCGCGTTCATTTTTAAAGTTGATAAGTTCTCAATAATTTCAACCAAAATTCAAAACCCACTTTGAAAAATAAAATTTTGAAGTCTCCAAATATTGAACACTATCACTCTTTTTTGTGTTCATCACTAGTTTTCCATGCAACCCATTCATTGCATATCCTACCAAACAACATCAAAGGATAAATCTTTTTACCATTAATCGACCCTTTTTAAATTCTTTTATTTTTTTAAACAAGAATCATGATGAATTTTCAGTTGATGATAAGAAGGTTTATGAAGAAAATTTCACTCAATGATTTCTAAATTTAAGTATGTTTTGCTAGTTTGAAAAATCATTTGATCAAAGTAAAGAAAAAAAGGAGCAAGAAAGGAAAGAGAAGAAGGATATAATATAAAAGAAAAAGTAGATTAAAGGAAAAAAATAATATTTTTTTAATTTTTAAAAAGGTAAATTACGTGGCAAGCGCGTGGCACTTACTTTTTGATATAAATCTGGATGTGAGTTTTTAAGGGGTGTATATTATACTTTTAAAATATTTAGTTGAGTAATAGGACTCCCGTAAACTATAAGTATGTAGTTGAGAATTCGACAATACATTACGGGGGCTTTTGGATATTTTCTCAAGCCTACAATCAAAGGACGAACACTGCTTCTAAAACTTGTACTTCATGCTGGAAACATAGTGGGGACAAGCAAGGGTAATTCTGTCAGGATAAATTATTTACTTTATTGTAATGCACGTGTCCCTGCAATGACTGTAGAACTTCCACGTTGCTTTTCTTTTCCCATTCCATCAAGCAACAAGCAGAAATACACAGTCGAGTACTCTTCTTTTTTCACAATCTCATTCAAAACTCTTTCTCATTTGAAGGCTTCATTTGATTTCACTCTCCAAGCTACAACTGTGATACTACATCATTATATGAATACACATACTTTTGCAAGGATTTTCCGCTTGCCGTTAATTTATTCGGAATGACATTGTTCCGATTCACAAGCGCAAAAAAAAAAAGTACTCCATGAAAGTTATTTTGTGATGACAGACGAGGGATTAGAGAGGGAAAAGGTGAATCAGCGTTTATTAACTCCATAGAATCACGGTTGGTATTTCAGGACGATGTGTAAATGGGGGTGATGATTCAACTTCATGAAATTAAGTTAGTATTGGTATTGATTCGTATGATGTGGACGCTATTGAAGTTCCCAGTGCTCAGAAGAATGAAAAAATCATTGTTTTTGGTCTGTTTGTAGGGGTACTATAGCATTCCCTCTCCCCTTGGCCCTTGATGTTCTTCTTTTGTCATGTTCTTGTGGTGTATAATACTAATACACCATTTATTAGAAATGCATGTGCCATGTGAATGTGATTAAGGGAAGGACATATTTTCCAGGTTCTGAAATCTTATCATCAGAAAGGGTTCTGAAACAATGGTTTCTTGCTCGGACTCTCCAAAAATATTGTCGCACCCGTACAACATTTTTGAAGAATCCGAGCAACATAGCTTCTGACTATTAATCCTACTTAGTGTCTATATATTCAAATAAGAAAATGTAAGGAAATTCACCCTTTACTACTTTAGTCTTAATGCATCTCTGATTGTTTTACATCCTCGTGGGATTATGGAAGAGATATATCAATTTAAGGTTGGTAAATATAACAACTCAAATTACAAAGGTAAGAGAAAGATCTATGAAAATTACAATTTGGTCAAGGGAAATAATTATCTAATATACTTGGCTCTAAATCAAAGGAAATGTACTAATATTTGATATTAGGTAGAAAGTGAAAGTTTTCGGCATATTTCATATATCCTTAGGTAAAATGACGGAATTACACCCAAAATATTTCTCTTGAATTGTACTTAACTGTTATTGAAGTAACTCAAGTAATTAATCGTTTCTATTATTGTGGAAGTTGTATGCAGGGGCAGACCCACGTGATATCCAGGGGTTCAACCGAACCCCCTCTGCAAAAAATTACACAAGGTAAATTTTATGTTTTTCTGTAGAGATATATATATTTTGAACCCCTCAATAGCAAAGAGAAACTGATGGCGTAGTGGCAAGTACCCCTGAAATTAAGTTGTACGTTAGTGAAAGCGTTTTATTTTTTTCTTTTTCAGTTTCAGTTCTTTTTAGTTTTTTTTTTTAAAAAAAATTCAATTCTGTTTTTCTAGTTTTTTTTTTACTTTAAAAAATGTGCTAAAAGTTTGGTTTTAAAAGAATTCAAGGTTTCCATTTCTAAAGACTTATTTACACGTTTATACTTTTATTTTTCGAATCCTCTAAACGAAAATCCTAGATCCGCCACTGGTTGTATGAGGTAAAGGTACGGATTGTTTTCAGTTTCTTATGTTATTTTGTATATGAAATCTGGATCTTTGTGAAAATAAAACTTTGACTAGATTATAATGGAGGTTGTATTGAATTTTTCCGGTTTTGAAACAATTGAACTTTAGAAATTTAAACTTTTCTCATTTTCATATTCTTCGGTTTTGAATGGTTATAAGGAAAAGTAGTTATCAATCTTTTAGCACAATGAAATAAGTTTAGAGGTATTAATTAGCTTTAGGAACATAAGTTCTTTCACTATGTGAGAACTTTGTAGAAATGATTGTATTATTAGTTGATTTCAGTTATAATATCATCATTCATGTGGATGCATGTTTGATTCGGTGATTCCTCTCAGTTTTTTGTAGAAGGATAACAAGAATGATTTGATAATAGAGGATGAAATCATAAACATACACTTGGAATGAGGGACCTTCCGATGATCATATATTTCGTTGACACTGAAACGAGGTATCGAATTTATACACATAAAGAACATGACCCTTGAAATCAAGTTATGAAGAAGAGTATTGTTTTGATTGAAGATTGGGCTGGAAATGATAAAAAGGCCCCAACGGTTGGTCTCTCTAATGGGTTCAAAACAAGGTTTGTCAATAGATTGCAACTATAGCAATTGAAGTTCAAACGTAGCCACATTGGTGAATTCGGCTAAATTTTAAATAAGACGAATTAATTAATGAACTTCTTAATTTCAATAAAATAAAATAATTAATTTCAAATTATAACCAAACTAAATTAACAAAATATTTAACTAAAACATACTAAAATCTTTTGTGATAATTTTCAGATATTCATAAGATGACCTAATTATATAAAACATACTTATTATTCCAAAATTAATTTAAAATAACTTGAATTTTTATAAAATTAATTATTTCAAATCGTTTGAAATTAAAGAAACTTAAAAATTAATTCCTATTCTGGAGGATCAAAATTGGATGTCAATATATATATATATATATATATATATATATATATATAACAAAACTTTCTTATTTTTTTGCAATTGGACAAGTAAACTGAATCATTTATCTTTGATATAGGAGCAAGAGATATGAAATTGAACAGCTTAAAAAAAATAATTAAATTATGGAGAATCAAAAATGGATGTCAAACATATATACAATTGTCCTTCCTTTGGCTAAGGTCGATTAACAAGCTTTAAAAATTTTTTGACTAATTCAATTTTATCGAATCACTAATTCATCACTTGAAAAAGGTAATTGGTATACAAAATTTAAGGAATTTTTGGTCAAATTCGATATTAAATTTTCTACATAGCTCGAATTATGTAAAAGTTCAAATCACTTGTATACAGTTCAAGATCTTGATTTAAAGCATGATTTCAAAATTTTAAAAACTTATTATTCCAACTTTAGAGTATAGAGATACCGAGAGCTTGAGAGTAAGACGAGTGGACGTAGAACGGAAAAAAATTATCCTTCTTTGATTCCTCAAAAATGACATAGAAAGAGAAATCAAATTAGAAAATATTTGACCAAGTAAATAGGGACGGAAGGAGTATCCTCAACAGTCCCAAATGTCAACATTAAATGCAAATCAAACCGTAAAAGCTCAATAATCTTAATCAGTACAAATCAAATTAATATAATTGCAAGTAGCCACTAACAATAACTTACTTAGGCTTCATAGCTACAGCATGTTAATTTCGATCCATAACTATATGTTACAGGGAGGAGAGAGGCGAGCAAGAGAGGGTAGAGAGTGGAGAGAGGTGAATTGTATTTATACATTTGTTGACTTGCATATGTATAATTGTATATATGTAATTGATATACTTATGTATTTGTATATTTGGCGAGCGAGATTGGGAGAGGGAGAAGAGAGGCGAGGAAGAGAGGTCAGAGAGTGGAGAGATTAAAGGCGAATTGTATTTGTATATATGTTATATAATTGTATTTGTATATGTATATGTATAATTTGTACTTATATATGTATAAGAGTGGAGAGAGGGGAGATAAAGGAAAAAAGGAGAGAGGCGAACGTAATTATAGCTAAAAAGAGATTACTAGTGGCACTTAATTCAAACTATTACCAGGAGGTGCAAGTTTCTTAAACGTCTTTATGGGATTTACTAAAGAAATACTAAATTAATTTGTTGTGTAATGGCATATATAGTCCCTCCGTTTTAATCTATTGGTAATCTGAATTTGATTTAACACGTAGTTTAAATAAAATTAAAACAAAAGAATGACATAACTAATAATCAAACATACTCTCTTTGTTTTTTTTTTTACATGTCATTTTTATTATAAATAGTTGGTTTATAATATTTGTTATTTCATAAAATCAATGTATAAATTATAATATTTTTTCTATTTTATCTTTGTGAGTTGTTAGCCTTGAAAATATATATTTGACCAACAAAGAAAAAATTAAGTAAATAATTCATGTCCATTGGTCAAATTAATTGATTAAAATAAATTAATTCATATTTATTGATTGAAAAATTAACTTAAAAAAATTAAACAAAAATAAAATAATAAACTTACTTAATTTCTTAATGCACGTAAAATAAAAAATAGTGACATATAAATTGAAATAGAGAGAGTATTAGCTTCCTCAATGCTGGTATTTAATTATTTATACTACATATTAAATATGATGATGGCATTTCCCAAGAAGAGAAGTCACGTTATCGATGAAGTGGTCGGTGAGAGGTTCCATTCCATACAATGCATGCAGGAAACAGCATCTCTCTCTAACCAACTTTTAATTTGTTCTGACCATCATCAATACAATTCTAGTTATGCACTTCTTTCCTTTTATAATATTTGTCTCATCTCCATTCAATAAATTAAAACTTTCTTTTTAAGAGTGTGTCTATTAAATTAATTTTAGAAAAAATCGTTTTGGCCAAAAAATTTAGTCAGAATATGATCAGAATGATAAAATAACATATTTTACACTATTTTATTTTACTTTTTTGAACATTTTATTCTTTTAATTAAAAAATGAAAAAAAAACAGCTTATTTTAAAATAAAAAGGATATTATAGACTTTTCAATTTTCTGGCCAAATTCTGACCAAATATTCTGACCATAATATTCTGAAATTTTAAATTTGATTTTTACTATTTTATTTGGTTATTAAATATTTATATGAATAATAATTTTTTTTAATTTTTTAAATTGGACAACTAAAATGAATCATTTGTTTTTTATATGGGGGAAGGGAATATGAAATTGAAGAGTTTGAAAAATTAATCAAATTGTGGATGATAAAAAATAGGTGTCAACATATAATTGTCCTGTCTTTTGGTTAGGGTTGATGAAAGAGACTAAGAGAGTTTGAATAAAGATTCAAATTTATCGAACCACTAATTTATCACTTGAAAAAAGTAATTGATATATGAAATTTAAGATTCTTTTGTTAAATTCGATACCGAATTCTTTACATATCTCATGTTATGTGAGCCACTTATATACAATTCAAGATGCTTGATTTTAAAGATAAAAATCTATTATTCCAACTTTGGATTATGGAGAAACAAAGAGCTTGAGAGTTATAAGACGAGTAGAGGTTTCTTTAAATACAATTAAATTTTGAACATTGAACTCAACCTACATATCTCAAAATTTATGAAATCAAATTACTTATAGTTTGACTTAATCGATTAAAAAGATAATTTTTTATGCTAAAATGATCTTTAGTTAAAAATGAATTGACAAATAAATTGAATATAAAAAGAGACTTACAACCTCTTAATTATAAATAATGTGCACTTTACACTGATCATAAGATACAAGTTACATGAACATAATCTCCACAGCTCAAGGTGCTTGGGAGAGCCATTTTAAAAAATTTATATATCATTTATTCAATTTATTTGTTTTTCAAAAGTCATTCAATTTTATTAGCTTTCATAGTCATTCAACTTTACTTATTTTATTTTCATGATCATTTTAGTAGGAAATACAATTTTCAAAAAAAGTTATTTAAAAAATTAAAATTAATTAATAGTTAGATTTATGTAGAATCCAAACAGCGGAATCTGATCCAATTCTTGACTTTTAAAATGATTGACTATCTAAACATGTTCTTAATAACATTCGATTAAAAGGCCATTACTTAATTTGCTATTTTTCCAAAGTTAGAAATCATATATGAGCTCAATATTGAGTAAAATAAGTAGACAATTGATATTTCAGTCTAGATCTAATATTTTAATTTAAAAATATTATATATCTAAATCGATCACAAAAACTAGTAATACTCTATATGCCTAGTCCAAATTTCTTAACCAACATGAGATAATCTAACAACAAAGAAAAACATGGGTGTTCAAAGAAAAGCAATGGAGTATTTTGAGACAGCTTATTCCCCTTCAACTGTGGTGTACAGGTTAGACGCGGGTGAGGATATAGTGAATATGAAATCTCATTTATGAAATTCTTTCTCTAGTTTTACTAAAAAAGTCATTTTTTCTTTTTCTTTTCTAACAAAATATTTTTCAAAAATTTTATACGATTAAATATGAATGCACCCTTTGAGCTATCAATTTTTTCAGAGACTTTTAAAAGAGAAAAAACGAATTATAACTTCATGTAAGCCGTCAAATAGGTATTTTATTAGTAGTGACTTCAATTTTATGTAGATTTCATGCTTTATCTTTGTGTAATGAGTAAATTCCCTACTTTTATTGAATATTATTCCTACAAGGTATCAAAGAATGTAAATGTACAAATCGAATATCATCATGAGCTATCAATTTTCTAAATATTCTTAAACATTTGTTTTTTCAAGTCAAAATAAAGAGAGAGATAATTACTTTTTTTTTGTTTAGATTTATGTGTCTTATTTTTATTTGTAATTATTTAAAAAATAGTTTCATTTTTCATATAAAGTAGGCTTTAATTTATATTCCATATTTGTATTTAGCACAAATTTTAAAGCGGTAAAAATAAATTACAATTATAAATAAAATATGATGATACAAGGATTTTGATAAATATTTGTGAGTACACAATTTTGTTTCTCCTTGATTTTTCTCTTAGAGATTACCTCAGTAATTGAAAAGCTGTTATAGCATATATTTTTTGAATGTATGATGATTGAACCTCATTGTGATGTATTTGATCGCTTGAAATGTTGGACTCGATAACTTGAAACGTTGGACGGCAATATTGACAAAAAAAAATTGATGTGTTGAAGTATTCTTTAATAATATCCCATGATTTTATGAAATTTTTGAAATGTTTTTTCAAGGAAATATATTATTCATTTTTATAGGTATAAGCTAAGGTTTAGAGTATAGTAGCCTCCAAGAAATAATGAAGTCTACCATACTTGAATAAATTATTACAAGATTTATGAGATATTATGGCACATTAACCACATTTTTTGACTTAAAATCATAATATTCAAAAATCTTCCCGATTTTCTTAAACTTATTACGTCAAGACGCAAAATTATTGAGGAAGTAATTTGTTGCTATTTCACAACTTTGAACCGTCAAACTAGTATTTCATAGTACTACTCGTTTGATCACTTTTACTTGTCCATGATGTTAAATATAAATTTTTATTTTCACTTGTCTATTTTTGCATATCAATTGAAAAATAATCTTTTTTTCTTATTTTACTCCTAACATTAGCCACTATTTCCTCTAATTATTGCCCAAGATTTTTTGAAATGCTAATAATTATAATAGTTATTATAATAAAATATGCACTTCACTTATAATATTTGATAAAAAAAATCTAAAGGTTTATTATGAATAAATAAAAGCGAGCAGAACGAGTATTATGCTTTTAGCTTTGTGTAATGAATAAATTCCACTACTTGTATTGAATATAAGTATGTAATTATTCAAGATCGAATATCATCTTCAGCTATCAATTTCCTTTTCCCAATATTCTTACACATTTGGGTTTTCAAGATGGAAATAAAAGAAAGAATACTCTAAGGACTTGTTTCAAACGAGAGAAAATGAATACAGTAACTTATTTCGCAATTAATTTTAATATGAATTTATCTCATGTTTGATTGAGATAAAATTATAAAATTAAAATGTTATTTTATTTTATATTAAAATTAAAATGTTATTTTATTTTATATTAAAAATAAAATAACAATTCTAAATTTTTTTTCCAAACAAACGAGTGAAAGAGAGCGAAAAGTACAGGGAAATGAGTGAAAGAACGCTATTGGATTGAGATTAATTTTGGACTTGTTAATTTAACCGCTAATCATGTCGCTATTACTCAACCTAATTTACATCTTTTGCTTCTTAATTAAGGAACCAGGCGCTTTATTTAAATATTTGAATGCTCTCTTCGTCCCTTTTTACTCATTAAATTTTGACTGACACACAAAAAATAATGATTAATGCAATGAATTTATCATTTTATCCCTATTAATTGATACGAATTGTCAGAAATGACAAGTACTCCCTCCGTTCGCTACTACTTGTCATTGTTTGACTTGACACATCCATTAAAAATTATTATTGTTATAGGTATTTTATCAAACGATTCCTATTAAATGATGTTATTACCTCCGTCCACTCTTAATTGTCATAGTTTCTTTTTATAGAGTTAAACTATAAAACTTTTAACTAACATTTTATGATGTATATTTTTCATCATATTGATATACGAAAAAATTGCAATTTATAGTTCTTTTTCGTGTAGTTTTTAAATATCTAAATTTTTTGTATAAAATATCGAATTGATGTAATCTAATTTAACTTTGAAAATTAGTCAAATTGACTTTATAAAAATGCAATATGAAATAAAAGTGGACGGAGGGAGTATTAAGTCGTGGAAACTGATTCTGAGAAAGAATATTTAATGATGAAGCTAAACTATGGGAAAAATTTAATCTTTTCTTCATATGTCAAAACTTAAAATAGATAAGTATAAATAAAAATTTATTTTAGAAATAAGTGAAAAGTAAAAGTGGACGGAAAATAAAAGGAGAAATCAAATTAAGAAACGAGTATTTACAAGTAAATCGAGATGGAGGAGTATCCTCAACACTCCCAAATGTTAACATTAAACGCAAATCAAACAGTAAAAGCCCAATAATCTTAATCAGTACAAATCAAATTAACATAATCAACATGAGAAAAATATTAATTGTCCACTATATGACCATTAGAGTCTACCTCCTGCGTCTTATGACCATTCGAATCTGCCTCATGGTCAATATTAGCAGTCTCTTTGCTGCGCTTCTGGTGAGCTAAGTCAAGAAAACAGGGAGTCAGCATTTGTTCATATTCAGGCACTTTAGCATAACCAGGGAAATAATTGATATCAATAATTAGATACCGATTTCCATTTCTACTATCTCTTATCATGTCAAAATTAAAAAGATGAAGTTTCAAAGCACGTCGTAACTGCTTTGAAACTTCGTTAATGAAGCTTGATGGAGGCATAACCGCTGCCTCCATCAGCTTCGCTAAACTCTCATCGCTCTGTTCATTATCAGCGAAGTACGAAATCAGCGAAAACGGAGTCAAATTCTCCGAATTCTCCAATTTTTCTTCGGTTATATCACCCAACGACTTCCTTTTCACGCATTTCACATGATCCCCTGCTACATAAACCTTGAAAATCACTCCCCCGTGGTTTACGAATTCCTGTAATACGATTGGGGTTTTAATTCCGTTTAATCCGTCACGATTCAACACTAGAGACATCTGATGAGCATCAGCTGTAGCATTAGCAATCACCGCCTTTGCAATCAGGGGAAATTTCATCCCCTGATTAGCAATTCCATCCTGCAGGCTTTCGTTGGAGTCAACGAAAGCCTGCAGGGGAATTTCTAGATTTTCAATTTTCAATTGCTTAACTGCATCAAGCATGGAGACTCGATTGTGGAGCTTCTCGATGGATTCAATCGGGTCGACTATGATAGCAGTCGGGTTTTCATGTGAAAATTCTTCCAATTGCTTCTTCCATTCTGCATCGTAGAGCTTGTGGAAAACAGAGTCGAAATGACCTTGTTCGATCAATGGCTTTTCAAGATCGATTGGGATGAGATCAACGCCTCGTTTTTCAGCGTAAACGAGTAGAGAATCTTGGATGAAGCTGCTTACACTTCTGGGTGCAAGTGCGTAACCAATGCGGAACCTCTCTCCAGCTAATAGTGATTCAGGCATGGCTGCTAAAGCGTATGAATGAATATTTATCGCTCGATCTCAGAATTATATTGAAAGAATTCTTAACGTCGAAAGAACAAGTGAATGAACAAAGAGGAAGAGAGGATTTTAGGAACTGAGTGTGAGATAATATTTTGATATTGGGAGTCTATTTATATAGAGATGCGAGGAGGACAACATGAGATTATATTAAAACAAATAAAACTTTAGATATAGCGTTGCGTTTGCATCGTAATAATATTAAAATATTATTATTCGATTTTAATTTATTTGACTGAGTTTTGATTTTTAATTTAGAAATAAGAAAATAGTTGTACTAGTTTGGTATAATAATTACTTTTCTCAATCCAAATCTAATGGAGTACTTTTCAATTATTTTAGTAGAGTAGAAAAGAATGGAATCTACATTAATTTATTTTCCTTTTTAAGTTTTAAGTAGGATTTATAAGGAAAATAATAATTTTTTTATTTTATTATACATTATTTTTTAGAAAGATAAAAAAATATCTTTAAGCTATGTAAAATGAATAAAAATGTCATTTATTTATATTTTGATTCAAAAATATACTTGTTGTCAATATTTTGGTCTAAAATGTCCTTATTGTTACTTAATGAGTCAAAATAGTCTTTTTACTTATTACTTAAAAGTGGTTTTTTTTTTTGAAAAATGATAATACGGTTCTTTAAAAATAATATTTTTATTAGGAATAGGAAGCGTTTAAAAAGAAAAAAATAGTATATTTTGTAACAAAGTAGTGCAACATATTGTCTTATATTGTTTACGACATTTACCAGGTCAAACAATTATCCAGGTGAGGTTTGTTCACCTTAGAAAGTGGCCCGAGAGTTGGGAACTTTAGGAGTAAGTTTGGAAGTTTGTTTAGTGGAATAAAATACTATAAGTTAGGAGTGTATATTAGAAGTAGGAGTCAGTTAATTCAGAGTCAATACACGCTCTATTTTTCTCTTGTAACTCAGAAACTATATTTTCTATTCAAGAAAAGTTTCCAGCTGTTTCTTTTTGTGCCTTCTCTCTTTTGTTATAAATTCTAAAAAAAACATTGACCCATTTGATAGCAATAGGAGAATTTATGGACGTTTACTATTAAGGACAAGAAGATTTTTTATTATCAAAGTATTGATAATAGGGACATTTTTGTACCAAAGTGTAAATAGAAAATATTTTTATTTATTTCACATCGTTTTAAGACATTTCTTACCCTTTTCAACATTATTGTTTATGAATAGTGATATAATCCTATATATTTTGATTCAATGCAAGAAATAATAAAATAAATTTATTTAGTTTTACTCTCTCTTTCGTTTTCTCACTAATATCTCTTATTTCATAGTAATAGACAACAAGATTACATGAAAATATAAGAAATACAGAAAAAAATTGCATACTTCCATCGTTTTTGTTTTCTGTTTTAGAAAATCAATGAACCGTGTTTCGATTCTTAAAATGCAAAACTATAAAATATTTCATCAAAAAGCGCGCACAGTAAAATGCTAGAAATAATTCAATATCATATTAAATATTTGAATCAATCCCAAATTGCTTTAATTTATTTTAATATATTTATGAAAAAACTAGGAAACTTCATCGACTTTGTAAAAATTGATTTGCTTTTAGTATTCTTAGTAGTAGGTAGCTTTGTTAAAAGTGTACGTAAGTGGGAAATTAAAGCAGAAGACGACATGCATGGCAATAGAAAATAGATAGTGGCTTCGCTATAAAGTGTAATTGCAAAATAATTAATTTAGCAGAAGATAACATGCATATATCAATAGAAAATAACTACCTTCATTTAAATTAGTAATTTTCAATAATTAGGTACTTATAGCTACTCTGTAAAGTGAGATAGTTTGAATAAGCAATTTAAAAGAAAACATGACAATTAATGGAATAGATAATAAAATAAAATTAGCTTTTGCTTAAAGCACAAATGCGAATAAGCATATTACAACACATAAATAGTAGAAAGTATATAGTAAATTATAAATGGGAATAAAAAGATGAACAACATGCAATATTTAATAAGAAAAAGATTTGGGAATCTCAACTTTTTATTTAAAAAATTGTATTTTGGTCGTTCTCTACTTTGAAATTTTGTTACGATTCATGTAATAGAATACTCCCACTGTCTCAAATTACTTATCCACTTTTGAATTGGCACATCTATTAAGAAATCAATTAATGACATAAGAGTTTACCATTTTACCCCTATTAATTATGAAGTTGATGAAAAGTTCTCATTTTTCAAAGTAATTAGTCATTTAATTGAGGGTATAATAGGTAAAAAAAAATTATCCTTTCTTGATTTGTCAAAATGGACAAGTAATTAGGGACAACTATAAATAAAAAAGTGGACAAGTAATTAGGGACAGAGGGAGTAAAAAAGAAAGCCTTTAAAAAGAAATCTTTCGTTTCTATTTTATTTTATTTTTTGCATGAAGTTAATTAGTGTCATAGGTGGAGCCAGGATTAGGAGTTCTAAATTTTTGCATAAAAGAAAATATTTTCGAACCCAGATCACTAGTGTGGAAAGCATTTCCATGACACCTTCCTTATCATTGAGTCGTCAATCAATTCTGATTGGGGGTTCACAAGTTAATATACATTTTTATTTATTTAATTTTCTAATACAAATACAGTATCTACCAAAAAGTTATTGCGTTCGTCAGAATCCACGAACCCCCACTTAGTTCCGCCTCTAATTAGTATCCATTTTAAGACTCGACTAATTTATATTCACATCAGAATCTCACTTTGAGGGGTAAACCTCTCTCTATCAAATAAGGCTTCATACAAATTTAGTACGTACTTATATAATACTCCCTCTATTATAATTATTTGTCTTATTTTAACTTGACGTTGAGTTAAAAAATAAAGATAACTTTAATTTGAATCTTATAGTCTTAAATTAAAGATACATCAAATGTGTCAAAATGCTCCATCTTGTGGTTAATAAATATGTCATTTCAAATGTTATAATTAAGAAATTGTTAAAACGGAAAAGAGACAAAAAAAATTTGACACAAAATAAAAGGAGAAATAAGACAAACAGACGTAAAAATAAGTAAATGCGTGAGAATAGTGCCCACGCGGTGTGCTAGATATTCGACGATAGGTTTTCTTGCGTCAAATATAGTCTATAATTCGATCAAGTTGTGCTTTGTCAATATTAGTGTAATTTGTTCTAACATAGGATGTGATATGTCAATTTCAGTACATTGGAATTGATCCCTCCATATTTGAGCAATTCATATTGTCTAAATTGACCCAAACAAATTATAGGAATAACATTTTATTGATTTGGTTTATGTTCATTCACTTTCTATCTTGAAAATAAAATGAATTGATAATCAAAACAAAATTTCAATGGAAAATATATTCACGGTGTAAAAATATATTTACAAAATCAAGTTACTTTAGTGCAAATCTATTTAACAAAACATTAATGGATAAGTTTAGGATAAATGATATTGTTAAGCATATTATGAATTCAATAAATGAATGTTTATTTGAAATAATCTCTAAATATTATTTTCAAATATTTGAATGAAGCTTTATTTCAAGGTCTATGGTCAAATGGTCGTAGATAGACGTGACTTGAATTTTGTTTAAACGAATCTACTATATATTATATATATAAATATAAAAGAATCGTGTTTACCACGAGGTAGGCACGGAAAGGAAAATATTCACTTGCTTTTATAGGATTGAAAAGAAATAGTTTTTGCCTAAATTTTGAAGAAGAAAAAAAATCATAGTATAATTTTTAGTACTGTTTGACTTCTTATTGTATATATTTCTTCTACAATTTAATTTTAAGAAACTTACAAAAACCACATTAGTATAGGAGCTAAGTACTTAGATACTCTTTAATTTGCAATATAACGAATTTTATCAAATTTTGATGTGTTCAAATATATCTAGATACATTAATCTTGAGATATATGGGGACAAAATTAGATGTAATTTATTCTAGATACATTGTATTTAAGTAGATTCACATGTATATGGAATACAAAGAATAATCTCGTTGCCACTCTCATACGTAGTTGGTATCACAAATACATGTGAATCACACTAGATACATACTAATACTAGTATTTAGTGCAATTCACATGTATCTGAGATACATGACTATCTCCCGTCCCATCTCGCTCGCTCACCTCCCTACCTATTTTAGGTAGCAAAAATACATATATATATATATATATATATATATATATAATCTTCCTCATAGCAAAATTTTGGATTAAAACCTTTTGATTTCTCTTAATTCTCTTACTGTTTCTCCCAATCCATCGAAGACTAGGAGAGTAATCAACATAATTCAATAAACGCAGCCGTTGATTCCATTTAAATAATACAAAGCAAAAATGATGATGTTCATTCTTAAAGTAGAAAGTTACTTTAGTTTCATACATTTTATTAAATTAAAGAAGTAACTTTGACCAAATTTTGTGTTTCTCAAAATCTTAAGACTAAGCAAATTTGCGTATACGTTATGTTATCTATATGACTAGATACGATTTGTCTTTCATTTATCTAAGTTTTTTTTTTTTTTCTCTTTTTTCTTTCAAACAACATGATAAAAGGTCATATGCAGTAAGTGCCCGTTTGGATTAGCTTATTTTAGGTGCGTTTAAGCCAAAATAGCTTTTAAGCAGTTTTGAAGTGTTTGGATAAAGTTAAAAAGTGCTTATAAACACTTATGTTAAAGCCAAAATAACAAAAATAAGCCAAAAGTCAATCCAAACAGGCCCTAAAACTACTTTCATCAGGGGATACTATAGGTACGAGGTTTGGGAAATTTTATTGTTTTCTTTCAAGTGTCCATACCCGTGTGGAGACTCGACTAATCTAGATTCACAAGTCTTACTTTGAAGGTAAAACACTATCTAATAAAGCCAATTTTATTTCTCGAGCTCCACCGATAAAACTCTGATTAAGAATAAAAGAGTATTTACTACCTGAATGCAATTTTTGGTGGTATATGCAATACTAATGGGTACATATAAATTAGTACTCTTAAGGCGAGGTTGACCACCTAACCCATTTACACATCCCATGTTTACCCTGCATGATATGAACATTTTATTAACTAACCTATTTCCCATGATTATGGCATGACTGTGTTCAGTAAACTAGTTCTTTTTTAAACAATGATAGTGTTTGGACTAGACTTCACAGGTAGCTGCTATCTTTCTCCGGCACACACACGAGTATCAAGTAACTATATCAACCAAGGATTAAGTAAATAAAAAACAAAATCACCTATTTTCCTTTTGTTTTCCTCTCTTTATTGTGATTGTGAACCCAGGACTCGAGTCCAGAAAAAACAGTCAAGAGTTCAATGGGGTGAAAACACACAAGAAATTTATTCCTTGAAGTTTACAAACTTTCCACAGCTAGCTCTGCAGTTTCTATGGAGTACTTTAAGACGCACAAAGGGCTAACCAAGACTCATGGTTGGCCTATCGGCTAATAAATTTGATGGGACTCAACACTCCTCTCTTGTAATATCTCATATCTTACCTCAGCACTAATAGAAGCTTCAAGAGAACAACAATCATCCATTACAAAAGAAATCTCAATTCCGGATATGTTGTTTCTTTATTTCAAGCAAATAGTGCTCCTTTTCCCCCCCAAGCTCTCTAATTTTTTGTTGGCAAAACGCATAACTCTGGAGGATATTACTGATAAAGGTTAACCATATTTTCATAGGCCTGACAAATTAAGCAAGACGAAAAAAAAACAGAAGTCATCGGTCATCCTATAGACCCATACTGACCATGGCCAAAAGCACAACAAAAAAACAATATCAGGGGTTTGGTGTGGAAAATTCGTGTAGATGGTAGGTGACAATCAATCAGTAACAACCATGAAAAATGATAGCAGCTCCACCCTCACAGTTTCTCCAAGCACCATCCACCTTCACTTTTGTTTTTGACAACAAAAAAATCCTCGAGGGTCATTAGCACACGGTTGGAAATTCGGTGGTAATGAACCCACCCC